>JAWNNH010000053.1:0-41158 GCA_035043045.1 Hirtodrosophila alboralis
GTCAAATGTATTTCGACAACACATTATTGAATGCTGACCCAATGCCAACCGGCGAATTTAATTTGTGGCGTGCGATTAAACACATTTGTTGTAATCAACAGTAACCGCCAAATGTGCGACCTAGTATACGCAAAACAAATGGTCACTGGTGCCAGTCTGCCGAGATGCAGGCTGAGGCATTCGCTGATGAGCTTGAGCAGCGATTAAAACCTTTTGCCTTTGCACCAGCTGATCATTATGAGCGCGTTGAACGCTTTATAAATCAGGTAGTTTCTATGAATAATAATAGTAATAGTCAAGTTGAAACAACAACATCTAAAAAAGCACACATAAGACATTTAACCGAAACAGAGTTAAATTCATATATTGAGCAATTAGACAATAATAAAGCACCGGGACTCGATAGAATTAATAATTATATTATAAAAAATCTTTCGATAAGGGCTAAAAAATTCTTAACACTATTGTTTAATGGCATGCTGCGATTGCACTATTTTCCAGCACAATGGAAATGTGCAGCGGTACGAATGCTATTAAAATATGGTAAAAATATCTCACCAAATAGTGTCAATTCATATCGGCCAATTAGCCTATTATCATCGCTGTCCAAATTATTGGAAAAAGTAATATATGAGCGACTGCAAGAGGAGCTGCAGTGTCGCATTGATTATCAATTGGAGGGTGCCATTGTCATACCAAATCATTAATTTGGTTTTCGCACGGGACATGGCACCATTCAACAAGTACATCGGCTTGTCAATCACATTAATGGGGCATTCGAGCATGGACATTGCGTTACTGGGATCTTTCTAGATCTACAGCAGGCATTTGATCGTGTATGGCATGATGGCCTCCTATTTAAATTGCGTACACACATTAGTGAACCGCTATATGCAATAATCAAATCATATCTTTCTGATCGCACATTTTGTGTTTTGGGCGGAAAAAGCTCTGAATTTAATAATAATAATATTGATAATGCCGGTGATGGCGGTATATTATCAACAATACGACCAATAATGGCTGGTGTACCACAGGGTGGTGTACTTGCCCCGCTGCTTTCATATATGTGGCGATATGCCATGCATTAGTGCGTATATTGATGAGCTATATAATAATCAAAATGTCATAAGCACAACAACAACAACTAAAAGAAGTATCTCTGGTATGACGGCTACCTATGCGGATGACACTGCATTTTTATGCAGTGCCATTAGTTCTGACATATCGTCCGGTATAATGCAGGAGAATGTGCATCATTTTGCAAAATGGGCCAATAATTGGAATATCCAAATAAATGGCAACAAATCGGTGCACATGCTTTTTAAGCTGCACAACACGAATTTCAATTCGCATTCACATACCATTAAGATTAATAACACTGTCATTCCATCCGATAAAATAGTCCGATATCTGGGCATCAATTTAGATCAGAAGCTAAATTGGGCCAGACACACACAGATTACCATACAAAAGGTAAAAGGACAATTGCGCAAATTCAATTGGCTATTCCAAATGAATTGCAATCGTCTAACATTAAAAAATAAACTGCTCATCTATAAACAAATAATAGCGCCAATATGGCAATACGGTGTCGAATTGTACGGCTGCGCTGCTGATATACACTTGCGACGCCTTCAAAGTGCGCCATCAATGGCGCTGCGATTGGTGTGTGGGGCGCAGCGTTATGTAACTAATCAACAAATACATAACGATCTGATGGTTACCTCAATATGGGACCAGTTAAATCAACATTCGTCTAGTTACAATGAACGTTTGCGCAATCACACCAACATACTGGCCAAAAGGCTATTAAGTTTTAAATATCGACGATTGAATCGTCTAATGGCCAGGCAGGGATTTAATAACAAGAAAACCGCCGCCTGAATTTATATTCAATACCTGAACATCATTTGTATCTACATAATTTACTAATGAAATTCTACAAGTCTTTTTGTATATTTTCAAATAGATCAAACATTCAATCAAAACATAAATAGAAAACGGAGTGCCCCAGAGACAAATATGTTTGGACTCTCTCCTTTCTACTATTATCATCAGCTTGTGTTGGCACAACACACGCCATCAGGACCTCTGGAATGAGACAAGGTATAATGCTTGATGATTATCAGTATAATCCAAAATTATAATTGTGCTGGTAAACGACAAAAAAGAAGCGCTTTGGAAGCCTACAAATACAATTTCAATTCTGGATGGGCTTAAGCGTTCTTTTTCCCCTGGTCAATGTTGAGACGAATTCACCAAGTTTGCTTGTCTGTGCAGGCAAACGCCAATACTAATGCTGAGCCATTGAATATTAAATCATCAATTTGCTTAAGCATTTTATTGGCTCTACATATTTCATCGTCATCATCATCATCATCATCATCGTCGTCATCATCATCATCATCATCATCATCATCATCATCATCATCATCATCATCATCGTCAACATACACATGTATACAAAATTGCATGTTGATGTGCAGGCAAACGCCAAAATTGTTATAAAAACAAAGCCAAATGCTTTGTAAAACAATTTCATCGGCCTACAATACGGCGACAAAGTTGACAACAGCAACGAAAAGAAACAATTTGCAACAAATAGACAACACAATTAAATCACCCATGGGGATTATTGCTGGATCATCATCATCGATCTTCGATTTGGATCTTGTTGTTTATGATTGTTGTTGTTTGCTGTTGTTTTCTCAACTGTTGCTACTGCTATTATTGCCCATTCAATATCCACACTGTTGGATTGTGCGGGCAAACGCCTAACGCTTTAAAGCCATGCTTAAGCGTTTCAACGGCTCCTACTACGACAACATCATCAACAACTACTACTACTACCGCTATCTACAGCCTGTGCAGGCAAACGCCCAAACGTTTTAAAGCCATACAAAGAAAGACACTTTTTTGTATTTGTATCAACAGTCTGCTTAAACGTTTCTTCAAATTTGGGCCACAAATACACAATTCAGCATCTGTAATGTCAACATCAACATCAACATCATCATATGCAGAAGGAATTGTGGATCTTTTTTATGTCTCAGTGGCTATAAAATTTGATTGCACAAGCCATGATTATTAGCAAAAAAATACTATATCTTGACCTTTTGCATTAAGCAAAAAATATACATACACAGAAAACAAGATACATAAATATAATTTAATATAAATTTAAGAATAATTTCACTATTTAAAAGAAAGAAAAATATGATGAAATTCACATATATACACACTCAATCTTAACGTAAATATAAAAAAAAAAAAAATATACTTAGAGTAAAAATTTACATTTACATCATACGCTTACCATAATAAAATACATATGTATATATCGTAAATATTCAAAAAAATATATATATATGTACATGTATATATACATATCATAACGTAAAAAAATTTTTCAAATTAAATTTATTATGAGTAAAATTAAAGTAAGGTAAAAAAAAGAAAAGATTAAATTAGAGATTTTTAATTTAAAAGCATATATTTTTAAAAATTACACAAAAACTTTCTAATCTAATCGACAAACTTTTCTAAAAATAACCACATAATAACTAAATTCATAAAATTAACTAACTTACATACATACTCATACTCATCCAAAAAACAAACGTAATTGTAATTTTGATTAATATATTTACCATATATACATAGCATTTTATTACTAATTATGATTTAATACTTACCTATCCAAAAACATAATGGTAAAATCTAAAAAACTAATAATTCATACATACCATATATAACACCTGAAAAGAAAAAGTTCAATGGTCTAGCCCTTAACAAATACTTACCAAAAACAAAATTAACCTGTAATTGAAAAAAAAAGGGAAAAATTTTATATATACACACTTAATAATTGTTAAAAAACAATTAAAAAATAATGAATAAGAAAAAAATTGCACAGACAAGTAAAAAAAACATATCATAAACAATGGAAAAAATTGAAAATAATAATAAGTTAAAAGATCTGAAAAAAAGAAACATTTTAACACACATACATACGCACAAAAAAGAAAGAAAGAAAAACACACAAACAAATTTCTAAATTTTAATTTCTATATAAAAAAAAAATAACAACATCTCATATAAGGAATTTATAAAATTTAATGTAACATAATTTCCATACAAAACAACAAACAAAACAATTGTAATTTGATAATTGTAAAAAGAGTTGTCTATATATGTAAATTTGCACACAATTGATGGAGCGGATGATGGAATCGAGTCTTGTTGTGTTGTATAGGTATATATGTATATATATGTATATGTATATATATATATATATGTATATATTTAGACAATTGAATTTGATTTCATCATACCATATTTTCACAATATAATACTGTCAACAAAACACTAACGTCATCTACTTGTTATATATATAAAAGGGAATTCCATCCAACTGAAACACTGAAGGAAGGGATTACTTTTTTAAAAAAGTTACCTTTAATATATAACAAGATCCAAAAAAATTCATTTATCCAAACTGAAGGATTAAAGCATACAAACGATATTGCTGCATGCCACACAAAACATATTGTATTCAAAAGAGAAAGAAATAATATTGGAAATTATGAATTGTATTTAAAAAAGAAAATTGTAAAATTGTTATTTTATAACAATTTTTGAGAAAGTTGTTAAATATGCCAGTTGTTATGCAAAAAAATTTATACTCTTTCTTTGACGCTTTAAGAACAACATAAGCCTTCAGCAATTTTTCTCAAAAACAAATTTTTTCAATTAATCTTTTTGAAATACACATCATATATGAAATTTTTCTCCTCATGACATAACAACAATTTAATTTTCTAACATCAAAAAATTTTATCAACAGTAGTTCTTTCTGACTCAATTAACAGCAGGTAAACACAAAAAACAAACTCGTAACAATAACAAACAACTATCATTACAGTGAGAGAAAAAACACTGAAAAATTATGTCCATTACTTTTTGAGTTTTTTACTCCGTTTTACTATTACTACTACTATCATTACTCTCTCAACTCGATCTGTATACAGCATTGATGCCCGCTATGCAACCGTACGAAGTAGATCGCGGACCTGGCGTTCCGCAACCGCACCAGCTAGGCCGCGGACTAGGCGCTCCCGCAACCGCACCAGCTAGGCCGCGGACTAGGCGCTCCCGCAACCGCACCAGCTAGGTTGCGGACTAGGCGTTTTCGCAACCGCGCCAGCTAGGTCGCGGACTAACTTTTTGCCACATAGGGCGGGCATAATTAAAAATATATAAGAGAAAATAAAATTGTTATATTTATTTTTTTTTATTTTACTACTTATTGCTATTCATTATTATTTTAAATCTTTTCTTCGGCGTATCACCCGCTTTTTTTGAAGCTGCATTGCCTTTCGCAAAAGGCTTTCAGGCGCTTCTTCCTCGTCCATTGCAATCGACTCTGAAAATAAATAAAAAGAAAAAAGGTGAAAACGTCGTCGCGGCTGAGCGCTGTGGCGGCAGAACGTCGTCTCGGCAGGGCAAGTGGCGGCAGCGCTACAATTTGTACATATAGAACAATATATATTAGTTAGTTAATAATGTTAACTAACTATATATTTATTTATTAACACTTACATTAATTTACTTGACGGCAGCAAATGCTGAACAAATTGGCGGCAAAGTCTCGGTAGAACGTTTTCTTGGCAGCGCTGCATTTTGGATAATATAATATAATATCTCTGGGGCTTTGTTGTGTTGAGATCAAAAACACTTGAGTAATTTGCAAAGCGACAGTTGTTGGGTGCGGGTTGCGTTAATTGGTGCAGCGGACAGCGGACAGACAAACGGAGAAACGAAGAAACTAAAACAAGAAGTTGTAAATAACTTATTAGAAAATTCAAAAATCAAAATCGAGTGCCTTCTGCACTGTTAATTAAACGAGCAGAAATAAAACAGACTACTACTACAAATCAAAATTAAACTTAAATAAATATAGTTTAAAGTGGTATAAAAGCAGAGTGTAATAGTGCATCGCCGAAAACTATACGGCGCGCATATTGTTGCGATTTATGCGCGTCGCATTCCGCATTATACACTTTGTGACTGAGAATGAGAACATGAAGTCTAATTACCTATATGGAGAAATATATGGAGAAAAAAAAAGCGACTCCTGAGCCTGCTTCTGCATATCAACGTATGTCATACGTACAGCGAATTGATTTAACGCACGACTTCGTTCAGCAAGCGTCTCCTGATGCTGCTTCTGCCCAACAGTATCATACGCAACAGCAGCTAGCTTGCTCAGCGATTAATCCACAGCTCGCTGTATTGCAACACAAATTTCAGTCTGTGTCCGCCAAAAAGCATCTAGTATTTAATCAACAAAAACTCACTTTTTACTGCACAGATTGACTCAACGATCGATTCGGTTCCGCAAATAACTTCTGATGTTTACAGCAGCTTAAGATATAACAGCAGAAAATTCACGCAGCGATTGATCCACAGCCTGCTGCACCACATCAGTATATCCAATCGTCGTCTTCTAAGCGACGACATGAGCTAAGTCAACAGCTATGCACAGCTTCATCTGCAAAAAATAGAATTGTTACTAAATGGTCACCAATAAAGAGCGTATCCTCGTTCTACAGGCGATTGCAGCCTTCAACAGGAAACAGCCTGCAGCGGTAGGCCGCTTTTGCGGTTGACACTCCAATTCAACTGCAGTCATACAAGCAGATGATTAACTTGGCGCGTAGTCGGCGCTACCAAGCTGTCCCTGTACCTGAAGCACATCAGATTCAGACATAGCAGCTGACCCACGCAGCGTACTTGGCACGTGTCTCACAGAGTCGAGTAACATCTAAGCAGCGACGATCGCCTCAACAGTGGACTCGGACTTTGAACAGGCCACATCACCTGGCTGATGCTGCACCTGCCATTCCCCAGCATCTGATCCGGCCTTTGCCTGCAATACGTGTTTGTGAGTCCATCCAGCAACGATTCACAAAAATTATTAAAGGTCTCCAAAGAAAAGCTTACTTGCTCCGTGGGAACACATTTTGACTACACAGCGATTCCAACAATATGCATCCACTTCGTCCCAGTCTGAACTTCTTGTTTGCAGAATTTAGCGCACGCTAAACTTGATGCTGTTGCCAATTTGTACGCTCCTATTGTTCTGGCAACGGCAATGCAGAAATGATGAGGAGGAGCTATACTTGGACTACGGCACAGAAATCCCATCTGGAGATGGCGTAAAAGACGCCTGCATTCCCATGCCATACAAATACGGCGCATCTCCTATGTTCAGTTGTCCACCTGCGCCCAACTCACAACTGGTCAGTGACTGCTCACGGTTAAGCGCGCCCACTTGGGTTGTTCCATTATTATTATTATTATTATTATTATTATTATGCTCTCAGCAAATATGTTGCTGGTACGCTCTCAGCTGTAAAAATTATTGCTATTTTTTAAAAAGGTTATACGGAACCACCAAAAATATTTGACGTTGGCCAGCCCATATTGTGCTTAGGATGCACTAAACCAAAAAAGGGAGCTTCTCATTTGATTACTGAAAGCCCTTTCCAACGACTGAGCCGTCCAGCCAAATGGATCCCCCCATTTAAAACCAATTCATCTATCCAACACAATGATCTTATTATATAACGTTGTCTATAATTCAACAACACAATGACCTTATTAAATAACCCTTCTATAATTCAACAATGCTGCATGGTGACGAAAAAGCCCCCTTTAGAATAATCTGTTAATAACTCAATAATGCACAATTTAAAAAATAAAGCTGTACTGTACATCTCCTAATGCTGATTTGCTTTCAATCCTCTTTGACGGCATTGGAACTGCGATTGGCAGAGCTCTGATCATGGTATTGAATAATTCTCTAAAAAATTCATTATTTAAAAAGAAACCAAAGTAGTAGTGGAATAAGGGTTCTAACCCAGACCTTTTGGAGCTCAGGGGGGGTTTTCAGTTTCGCGGGTATGCGGGGGGGGAAGTCTTGTTTTGTCAGCACATTGAGTACAAACTCAAGTGGTTTATTAGGTAGGCAGCGCCGCTAGTAATATGTTTTGTCAACATATTGAGTACAAACTCAAGTGGTTTTCATGTTTGATAGGTCAGGGCGTGATCTGAAGAGATCATTTTATTAACGCCTAAACAGATATTTTTTGAGTTTCCCTCTAAAATTTAAATTGTTTTTAACTTTGAGTTTTATAAATCGTTCTTTTCATATGCAGCATTTTTTCTCAAATTGTTTATGTTAGGCATGCCGATCACTTGGATCGGCTCGCTTAGTACTTAAAAGTAATGGTTTTTGCTGTATTAGCAATTTGAGTGTACTTTCGGTATAAACATTCTCCGACTATTGATTCTTGCTTATGGATAGTAATGATTTCTGTTAACATATCCTAGATGCGTGTGTGTGTGTGGTTCATAGCAGAACCCCTAGCCCCTCAGACCCCCTGTCTAATGCACAAGTAGATCATACCCTTAACCCTGAATCTGCAAGTTTTGCTGAGTAAGGAGTTTGGGGGACGTCGCTGGGATTATCTATGAATTTGATATTTAAAAACGCAATTTTATTTATGTTGTCTTGATTTGACGCTAATTTCCGTTATTATTATTGAAAATACATACAATAACTCGAGTTATACGCAAGTTTTCGGCTTTACCAAATTTTTCATTCCGATTGACATTTCATTTATTCTCACTCATTTTACTAATTTTATTCATTTAATTTTTTTTTTTATTTTTGCTGAGTAAGGAGTTTGAGAGTAGAATCTGGGTGTTATATGCAATGCTTAGCCTTGAAACTAAAAGTTTCTGCTCAGTAAGAATTTTGAGGGACGCAGCTGAGATTATCTGTGTATTTGATTATGCGTACAGTTTATTGACTGGTGGTGTGGTAGAGAAGGATAGAGCGGGTGCGTCGGATCGTGATCAGTTTTCAGTCTTTGTACTCTATTTTTTATGTATGTATGTATATATAGTATAGGAATAAAGCGGTTCGTTGGTTCGTAGACAGTTTTTATTAAGTCTTTGTACTACAGCTTGTTGATAAAAAGAGAAGAGGCCTTGTTGGGGGAAAGCAGTGGGTGTGTGTGTGTGTGTGTGTGTGTGTCTGTGTGTATGTGTGTATGTGTGTGGGTGGGAAAGGAAAGGTTCACTCTGCTTGTTAGTGAGAAGGGGGAAAAGAGCAGTTGTATAAGTGTATTTCTAGTATATATCTATTGGGACAGTTTTTATAGCTTATTGATCATTTTCGAGGACAGGATGTGAAAATGGAATATCGTTTTATAAGTAGGTTTAACTAGCCTGACATCTCATAAGCATCTCAAGTGTTCCTCAAGTGTTTTATAGCGGTATTTCAAAAAAGCGTACATATGTTTTCACAGTAAATAATTTTAATAGATTTAAGATTTTTGTTTTTTCCTATGAAATGTAATATGTTTGAGAGCTTTGGGTTTTTGTAGGCATATTGAGTATGGGTTTTTGTAGGCATATTAAGTATGGGTATTTGAGGAAAACAATTGACCTCAGTTTCTCATTGGAGTGTTTTTATGTGTATTTAACATTAAATGATCATGCTGACTGGGGGGTTTCGGGGTTGTTTTTTGAATAGATTTGAATAAAAGATACTTAGATTTAATAGATTTTCATATTTTATTTATACATTTTATTTATTTGCAAACATTACTTTCTCATAAGTTTTTTAGCATCAGCTTTCTTCAACGTATATAAGAAACAAATGTATGTATCTCTCATTAATTAACCAAGCACACGACTTCAAGTAGTATCCATGTTTTGATATAGCAAACTCAGATTCATATATTCCAAAATATTCGCGGTAGTCATTTAATTTCTTTTTATGACATATTCAGTTTTCTCGTGCCCAAATTCAGCTAGGAAATCTTTAATTTCTGTTAAAATAATCAATGGGGAAAAACCTCCCTTTCAAAATTTAGCTTTGAGCTTGTGGTTATGATGTGATTGGGTCAATATTTTTATAATTTTATTTATGTCAGAATGCGCGATTATTTACAATTTAGATATTATGTATACATTCCGCCGAGTTGAAAGTTTTTTATTTATTGGGTTTTTGTTTATATTTCTTATATCTTAGAAATGTTGTTCTAATTTAATAATCTTAGCTAATAACATTTAATTTAAATTGAAGAGAATTGTATTATTTTCCTTTTTTTTGTATTTTTTCTATTTTGCCGTTGTTGCTTCTTTATACTAAATATCAAGCCAGTTCATGGGATTAAAGGTGTTGAAGATTTCGATTTTGATCGAGCTATGACCGAGACATAAGATTAGTATGTGTTTTATGAATAGGTTGGTGAATAGGTTGTAAGGTCTTGCTATATTAACATAGTATATTCAACTCTATTAAAAGAGTGCCGTGACACTAAATTAATCAAAATTTTCTGGCATCATCTGAATACTTCTTCTCCCAGGCAAAGCAAATTTTTATTATTTTTTATTAACGTAATATGTCGTTTATTAGGAGCATTAATAACTGTGTTGTTCATTCATGGGATAATTTTATAGAATTGTAAAATAAGAAGTCATCTTATGACTCTGGAGTAGATGTTATGGTTCTTTATATTTAAAATAGGATTAATTGAAATCATCACAATTTTTTATAGCGTATTTTAAACAACTATATGTTTTGTAAAATAAATGCTTATGATTCTATAGCATTCACATATATTTGCGTAAAGACTTCTTTGTACATAAAGTTATGGTTGATGAGATTAGAATTTTTGTATGAAATATGGAAATTTGTAGGCTTTTTAGGTTTATTGTGTGTGTGTAGAGTAATGTATGAGAATAATGTTCAAAAGAGTCAGGATGACCAAATTTTTCTGATTATTTACAATTTAGATATTATGTATACATTGCGCCGACTTGAAAGTTTTTTTTTTCTTTCTATATTAATATTGAACTGATATCAGGAATGATCTTATATTCTGAGGGTAGATGTTATTGTTGTTTATATTTGAAATAGTGTTAATAGAAATCAGGGTATATTTTTTTTTAATTCTATGTTTTGTCAATGCATGTTTATTATATCTGTTTCTATAGATTCATCATTTATTCTTTAAGTTCATTTGCAGATAAAGTTATGCTTGATGATATGCGAATTTTCGTGCTGAATATAGATGTTTATAGGTTTATAATGTTTACTATTAAAAATTCAGTTTAATGATTATTTCCAGATGGATCACAAAGATGTTATTGATGATTTTTTGTATAGAAAACTAATTAAGATAGTGTTAAGGGAAAGAAGCTAACATAATTTACTTCAATATTATTATTTAAAATTTCAATAGTTCTAGTTGTTTGAATGTGAATTTACTTGTATGCATTCTATTTGTATGATTATATGTTGCTTTTATTAATATTTTGATACCATCTATATTAATACATCTGAACGGTTTCTCTGATCAGGGTTTGAGTTATTAGCCTTTTAGGATTGAGTTATTAATAAAGTTTGTTTGTTTGACTACTTTTTTTTTCATGTTTTAAAGTACCAATAATATATTAATTTTGGAGGATAATAATATAAAGAGTAATCTTAAGATTTTAGGGTAGATTTTATTGTTCGCATAGAAGGTAGGGGTAATAGCAGATATTAGCATGTAAACAACATGTAAATGTTGTATTTTTAATTTATTTGTGTATATTCCTTTTTTCTATGGCATTCTATTTGTTTATAGTTTTGTTTATAGATATAGTTAAGGCTATGAGCCCTGTTTAATTTATTTATTTATTTTTTTTTAATATTGGCTTATTTGGTTTATTATGTGTGTAGAGTGACAAACTAACCATGAGGGTTGTGATCGAAAGCCAGTATAATTTTTATCATGTTATTGTACAGTTACAGTTCTATTTTCTGGATAACGGGTGAAAAATACAATAATAATATTAACAGATATTCAGGAGAACTGTACAATTCCGCTAGTGGTGGGGTGCTGGAAATTTGTGCTTTTGATATGTTTTTGAATGTATTTATTGATTGTGGCTTTGTTATTTAAAAGTAGTCTATAGAAAATAGATTGTGATGTATACATAAAAAAAAAAACCACCAGTTCCATTAGTCTATGATATATTTTTTTGTATCGTCTAGGTAAATGTTAAGGAAAATAAGCCTGCAGGAGGATAGAACTGATTATTTAAGTTGAGAAATTGAGAGGATGAGCCAAAATTTCTATGTGTTTCATGTATAACTATTAAGAAGTTTATTGATTAGATATTTAATTTCGGTTTTTTGTTGCAAAATACAAATTTTTGATTGTCAGCTAAATACTTTTATTAAGACCGGGTATTGAGTCTTTTAGCAATTACTTCAAGTATAATTTACAATTTTTCTATTATTTTCAGTTTATACTTATATTTTCTATTCAATATTTTGCTCTCTCATTTTTTGTTTTGTAAGTCAATGATTACTTACAGAAACGTCATAGTTTTTCCTATTGTTAGTATTTTTTTTTAGAATCACAGAATTAATTGAATATAAAAGTTTTTAGTTTAATTTCTATATTGATGTGAGAAATATTTAGGAATGAACCTGGTATTTGTATTGACCCTATTAATTAAGAATTTAATTTAAAATTCAACTTATTAAAGTAAAGGAATTTTTCTATGTCCCCAGCTGATAGGAACTGTAGTATATTGGAATTGATTTCCATATGCTGAAAACTTTTCGAGGTGTAGAATATTGATCTTAACTAATGTTTTAAGCTTAAAGAGAAGTTGGAGTCATCGCCTTGTATAAGTGTATTGGATAAGTGTATTGTATTTAATGTCGACAGTTAATGCTCAAAGGGAGTTTGATTTACCAATGTTACTTATCTTTTGTAGCCGTTTTATATTTCTAAAGAAACTCTTCGTTTGAAAGTTTACTAAGCTCTCATTTTTTCTATTTTTTAACACAAATCTAGTATTTGACAAGCCGAATCCCATCTGATCATCCGCTACCGAACCGCTTCCAAA
Source organism: Hirtodrosophila alboralis (assembly GCA_035043045.1). Classification (NCBI taxonomy): domain Eukaryota; kingdom Metazoa; phylum Arthropoda; class Insecta; order Diptera; family Drosophilidae; genus Hirtodrosophila; species Hirtodrosophila alboralis. Next base: position 12,991 of record JAWNNH010000053.1, read on the forward strand.
CCGCATCCGAGCCCCAACCGGTATAGAACCGGTAGTTGTTTGTTTAATAATTATTTGGTGTTTTTATATAAAAGACGTAGACATTCATAATCATCTAAAAGTTAATGCGGAATTTCCGATTAAATCTAATAATTTTAGTTTATTTATTTGTTATCGAAATGAGATTTACAAGAGGTGCCTATTGATATAAACTAATTGATTTGTTATATTTACAATCTACTAAGACAACACACAATGTTGAAATAAAACAGCTTTAATAGTCAACAATGAGTTACATATTCAATACAAAGTGTGAGGATAGAGACGATAGAGAAAAAAGAGGTCAACTAACTTTACTTGTATATAAAACTCTTTAAGTAAAGCAACTAACCAATCATCTAAAACTAATATTCTACCAAAACACTCTGAATACTTTCTAATATATTTCTTAAAGAAAACATCGAATAGAACGAAGAATGTTAAATGTATTATAAACGAAATCATGGTTCACTCTAGCGCGGTGGATGCTTACGTTGATTTTTTATTTTATAGTAAATCAAAGTCTGGTTGAGTCACATAAGAGTAAAATACATAGAATAATTCGAGGCACATTCGCCACTTCCCTATCTTAACATCACTTTGCAGACATAAACAATACTAATCTATTCAAAATAAGTAAAATAATATACCCTAAAAACCACTTTGCAGGAAAAAATTAAATTGGAAATATACAAACCACTAGAGAGACTTGACTAAACATGATTAATCAAAGTTATACTCATTCTATTTAATAAGCCTCTCGATAACATAAGCTCATAGAAAAAAGCTAAAATGAGAGCTTAGTAAACTCTCAAACGAAGAGTTTCTTTAGAAATATAAAACGGCTACAAAAGATAAGTAACATTAGTAAATCAAACTCCCTTTGAGCATTAACTGCCGACATTAAATACAATACACTTATCCAATACACTTATACAAGGCGATGACTCCAACTTCTCTTTAAGCTTAAAACATTAGTTAAGATCAATATTCTACACCTCGAAAAGTTTTCAGCATATGGAAATCAATTCCAATATACTACAGTTCCTATCAGCTGGGGACATAGAAAAATTCCTTTACTTTAATAAGTTGAATTTTAAATTAAATTCTTAATTAATAGGGTCAATACAAATACCAGGTTCATTCCTAAATATTTCTCACATCAATATAGAAATTAAACTAAAAACTTTTATATTCAATTAATTCTGTGATTCTAAAAAAAAATACTAACAATAGGAAAAACTATGACGTTTCTGTAAGTAATCATTGACTTACAAAACAAAAAATGAGAGAGCAAAATATTGAATAGAAAATATAAGTATAAACTGAAAATAATAGAAAAATTGTAAATTATACTTGAAGTAATTGCTAAAAGACTCAATACCCGGTCTTAATAAAAGTATTTAGCTGACAATCAAAAATTTGTATTTTGCAACAAAAAACCGAAATTAAATATCTAATCAATAAACTTCTTAATAGTTATACATGAAACACATAGAAATTTTGGCTCATCCTCTCAATTTCTCAACTTAAATAATCAGTTCTATCCTCCTGCAGGCTTATTTTCCTTAACATTTACCTAGACGATACAAAAAAATATATCATAGACTAATGGAACTGGTGGTTTTTTTTTTTTATGTATACATCACAATCTATTTTCTATAGACTACTTTTAAATAACAAAGCCACAATCAATAAATACATTCAAAAACATATCAAAAGCACAAATTTCCAGCACCCCACCACTAGCGGAATTGTACAGTTCTCCTGAATATCTGTTAATATTATTATTGTATTCTTCACCCGTTATCCAGAAAATAGAACTGTAACTGTACAATAACATGATAAAAATGCTAGGAATAAGCATTAACAATATATATGTAATTGGATCTCACACATAAACATCCAATCCAGTGTCAAATAAAACTGATAGATTAACATTTTGATACATTTTATTAACAAAAAAAAAAAAAAAAAAATACATAACCATAATAGATTAGAGCCAAAAAAATAACAAAATATTAAAAAAAAAAAAATATCTGATTCAATTCATCTAAGCGTCTATCTGTTAAAGCCTTTAGTTCCACATCCAACATCGATATGTTCTATCAATCTAACATTTCAATAATAATGTCTAACTGAAAAATATTCTAAAATCTACTACAATTTGAATGATGTATCTATTTAAAAATTGATAGAGCAACCGCTCCCATATCTAGCGCAAAGAAAAAAAAATAAAATTATACTGGCTTTCGATCACAACCCTCATGGTTAGTTTGTCACTCTACACACATAATAAACCAAATAAGCCAATATTAAAAAAAAATAAATAAATAAATTAAACAGGGCTCAAGCCTTAACTATATCTATAAACAAAACTATAAACAAATAGAATGCCATAGAAAAAAGGAATATACACAAATAAATTAAAAATACAACATGTAAAATGCTAATATCTGCTATTAACCCTACCTTCTATGCGAACAATAAAATCTACCCTAAAATCTTAAGATTACTCTTTATATTATTATCCTCCAAAATTAATATATTATTGGTACTTTGAAACATGAAAAAAAAGTAGTCAAACAAACAAACTTTATTAATAACTTAATCCTAAAAGGCTAATAACTCAAACCCTGATCAAAGAAACCGTTCAGATGTATTAATATAGATGGTATCAAAATATTAATAAAAGCAACATATATACATACAAATAGAATGCATACAAGTAAATGCACATTCAAACAACTAAAACTATTGAAATTTTAAATAATAATATTGAAGTAAATTATGTTAGCTTCTTTCCCTTAACACTATCTTAATTAGTTTTCTATACAAAAAATCATCAATAACATCTTTGTGATCCATCTGGAAATAATCATTAAACTGAATTTTTAATAGTAAACATTATAAACCTATAAACATCTATATTCAGCACGAAAATTCGCATATCATCAAGCATAACTTTATCTGCAAATGAACTTAAAGAATAAATGATGAATCTATAGAAACAGATATAATAAACATGCATTGACAAAACATAGAATTAAAAAAAAAATATACCCTGATTTCTATTAACACTATTTCAAATATAAACAACAATAACATCTACCCTCAGAATATAAGATCATTCCTGATATCAGTTCAATATTAATATAGAAAGAAAAAAAAAACTTTCAAGTCGGCGCAATGTATACATAATATCTAAATTGTAAATAATCAGAAAAATTTGGTCATCCTGACTCTTTTGAACATTATTCTCATACATTACTCTACACACACACAATAAACCTAAAAAGCCTACAAATTTCCATATTTCATACAAAAATTCTAATCTCATCAACCATAACTTTATGTACAAAGAAGTCTTTACGCAAATATATGTGAATGCTATAGAATCATAAGCATTTATTTTACAAAACATATAGTTGTTTAAAATACGCTATAAAAAATTGTGATGATTTCAATTAATCCTATTTTAAATATAAAGAACCATAACATCTACTCCAGAGTCATAAGATGACTTCTTATTTTACAATTCTATAAAATTATCCCATGAATGAACAACACAGTTATTAATGCTCCTAATAAACGACATATTACGTTAATAAAAAATAATAAAAATTTGCTTTGCCTGGGAGAAGAAGTATTCAGATGATGCCAGAAAATTTTGATTAATTTAGTGTCACGGCACTCTTTTAATAGAGTTGAATATACTATGTTAATATAGCAAGACCTTACAACCTATTCACCAACCTATTCATAAAACACATACTAATCTTATGTCTCGGTCATAGCTCGATCAAAATCGAAATCTTCAACACCTTTAATCCCATGAACTGGCTTGATATTTAGTATAAAGAAGCAACAACGGCAAAATAGAAAAAATACAAAAAATAGGAAAATAATACAATTCTCTTCAATTTAAATTAAATGTTATTAGCTAAGATTATTAAATTAGCACAACATTTCTAAGATATAAGAAATATAAACAAAAACCCAATAAATAAAAAACTTTCAACTCGGCGGAATGTATACATAATATCTAAATTGTAAATAATCGCGCATTCTGACATAAATAAAATTATAAAAATATTGACCCAATCACATCATAACCACAAGCTCAAAGCTAAATTTTGAAAGGGAGGTTTTTCCCCATTGATTATTTTAACAGAAATTAAAGATTTCCTAGCTGAATTTGGGCACGAGAAAACTGAATATGTCATAAAAAGAAATTAAATGACTACCGCGAATATTTTGGAATATATGAATCTGAGTTTGCTATATCAAAACATGGATACTACTTGAAGTCGTGTGCTTGGTTAATTAATGAGAGATACATACATTTGTTTCTTATATACGTTGAAGAAAGCTGATGCTAAAAAACTTATGAGAAAGTAATGTTTGCAAATAAATAAAATGTATAAATAAAATATGAAAATCTATTAAATCTAAGTATCTTTTATTCAAATCTATTCAAAAAACAACCCCGAAACCCCCCAGTCAGCATGATCATTTAATGTTAAATACACATAAAAACACTCCAATGAGAAACTGAGGTCAATTGTTTTCCTCAAATACCCATACTTAATATGCCTACAAAAACCCATACTCAATATGCCTACAAAAACCCAAAGCTCTCAAACATATTACATTTCATAGGAAAAAACAAAAATCTTAAATCTATTAAAATTATTTACTGTGAAAACATATGTACGCTTTTTTGAAATACCGCTATAAAACACTTGAGGAACACTTGAGATGCTTATGAGATGTCAGGCTAGTTAAACCTACTTATAAAACGATATTCCATTTTCACATCCTGTCCTCGAAAATGATCAATAAGCTATAAAAACTGTCCCAATAGATATATACTAGAAATACACTTATACAACTGCTCTTTTCCCCCTTCTCACTAACAAGCAGAGTGAACCTTTCCTTTCCCACCCACACACATACACACATACACACAGACACACACACACACACACACACACACCCACTGCTTTCCCCCAACAAGGCCTCTTCTCTTTTTATCAACAAGCTGTAGTACAAAGACTTAATAAAAACTGTCTACGAACCAACGAACCGCTTTATTCCTATACTATATATACATACATACATAAAAAATAGAGTACAAAGACTGAAAACTGATCACGATCCGACGCACCCGCTCTATCCTTCTCTACCACACCACCAGTCAATAAACTGTACGCATAATCAAATACACAGATAATCTCAGCTGCGTCCCTCAAAATTCTTACTGAGCAGAAACTTTTAGTTTCAAGGCTAAGCATTGCATATAACACCCAGATTCTACTCTCAAACTCCTTACTCAGCAAAAATAAAAAAAAAAATGAAATGAATAAAATTAGTAAAATGAGTGAGAATAAATGAAATGTCAATCGGAATGAAAAATTTGGTAAAGCCGAAAACTTGCGTATAACTCGAGTTATTGTATGTATTTTCAATAATAATAACGGAAATTAGCGTCAAATCTAGACAACATAAATAAAATTGCGTTTTTAAATATCAAATTCATAGATAATCCCAGCGACGTCCCCCAAACTCCTTACTCAGCAAAACTTGCAGATTCAGGGTTAAGGGTATGATCTACTTGTGCATTAGACAGGGGGTCTGAGGGGCTAGGGGTTCTGCTATGAACCACACACACACACGCACCTAGGATATGTTTACAGAAATCATAACTATCCATAAGCAAGAATCAATAGTCGGAGAATGTTTATACCGAAAGTACACTCAAATTGCTAATACAGCAAAAACCATTACTTTTAAGTACTAAGCGAGCCGATCCAAGTGATCGGCATGCCTAACATAAACAATTTGAGAAAAAATGCTGCATATGAAAAGAACGATTTATAAAACTCAAAGTTAAAAACAATTTAAATTTTAGAGGGAAACTCAAAAAATATCTGTTTAGGCGTTAATAAAATGATCTCTTCAGATCACGCCCTGACCTCCTGACCTATCAAACATGAAAACCACTTGAGTTTGTACTCAATATGTTGACAAAACATATTACTAGCGGCGCTGCCTACCTAATAAACCACTTGAGTTTGTACTCAATGTGCTGACAAAACATAATACTGCTTACCTAAGAAAAACGTTAAACAATTATCGCGCGCTATTCAAGAATACATTTGAAGCGCCTGGCGCCTGGTATCATTCCCTCTCTTTCTTCCAGCCTAGCTATTTTTCTTCCTAGAGTCAAGTGCATACATAAATATAGAAGCTATGTTTGGCTGTTTGTTTAGCTTCCGTTAATTTCACCCCGCACCACCCTAACTAAAAAACACCTCCCCCTCCCCCACCCAGAGGCCCACGAAAATTATGAATATACAAATGTTGCATACTTTTGCTTCCACTAACTTCACCCCGCACCACCCCAACTAAAGAACCCCACCCTTGGGCCCCACAAAATACAATACAATATAAAAAATGTTGCATACTTTTTGCTAGAAGATCCCCAAAAAAGTGGTGCATACTTTTACCTACACTGACTTCCCCCCCGCATACCCGCGAAACTGAAAACCCCCCCTGAGCTCCAAAAGGTCTGGGTTAGAACCCTTATTCCTCTACTACTAACCAATCAAATACATCCTAAATAGCCCAACATTCTCCTAATGCCATCCTATTTTATATATGCAATCCATTTCATCGCGTGGTGCCCACGAAGACGCTAGCGATGCACTGATCGAAAACATAGTAACCAAGTGTTGCCCTTGTATGTGTTTGGCATCCCCGTTATTTATATGTGACCTTGCAACCAGCAGGTGCATTTTGTAAAAAATAAAAAAAAAAAAGAAAAAACATATGTATGTATTGTACCGTGCCGAATATCTCGTGGACAGTTAATTCTTGTTAATGGGTAATAAGCCATAAACTACAGATAGGTGCTTTTCTAACTTGTATATCAATTCAATAATTTTATTGGGCATTTTATATGATTTACATGCATAAATAGATCTACATTTTTAAAAGTTTTTTAAATTTGATTTGTATTTATATTCTATTTCCAATACAGCGTGCTATCAAAAGGTCCCGATATGTATCAATTTCCAAACCATCTTCAGCTGCAATCTCAATAGTAGCGCACCTAAATACAAACATAAATAATTAAGAAAGAATGCTACATTTGAGTATACCCCCAGTTTCTCTGTAAATTAAAACTATTTTTATTCCCTTGTAAAAGAGCATTATAATTTTGCCACGACTACATACATGGGTTTCTCAGAAATCTCTAGAGATTTGCCGTCGGGCTGTTTTTGAAATCTCTAATAAAAACCGCTGTCACAGATGTTTGGGAGATTTAATTTTTCGAACTTCCAGTGACGACTATTTTTCTATTTAGGTGCTGCCTGCCTAGGGTTGTCAGCGAAAAAAATTATTTTGGTAAATATTTGGCCTTATTTCATTTTGACTTTCAAATTAATTTATTAAATCAAAATATTCATGGAAGTAAACCTTGATTATTTTAACACAAAATAAATTTGAAAATGTTTAAATTTTTGGCCCGCAAAATTTAAGGATACATATGAATGCTCGCATAAGCGTAAGCAGGCTCACACTGCGTGTTATTTTCTGAGACTGCCAAAACTCAGCTGCTTAAAGCCGATTTCCACAGAAACGCGTCATGACATAACCTAACAGGCAAACGCAGGCAAAAATCTGTATGCTTACTACAATAAATAAAATAAAAAAATTGTAAGTATCGGTCGACATCAATTTTTACGGATGTATTGATAAAAAAAACAACGACCGACTTCTAAAAACGATTGAATCCTGAACATTTTGCAAGCAATTCTTAAGTAAAAATGCTGGAAATCTGAAAATTAAATTTAAAAAACAGAATTATTAAACGGTTTGCAAAATGACACTCTGGGTTAAATGCACAATTTATTGAGATAAGGGTGCAGTTGGATTCTTTTTGACGCATTTGGGTCTCCAAAAATATTTTAAAGTGAACAGTTCAATTCATTAAGATTCCTCAATAAGGCGTCATCAAACAAGGTATCGTTCGATAAAATCCGTCAATAAATGACCACCAGACTTAATTTTGTTATTTTTTTTTTGTTAAGTTGTTTTTGTTATTATTGTTTGTTAAGTTTAATGTAAGTTGTTGAGAAATAACAGTAAAATTAAATGTTTCCCAAAAAAAAAAAAAAAAAAAAAATTAATGAACAAGTTATAGCCATATAGTTATAGCCATGTGTAGTCAACATAGCCATCAGATTTGCCCGTTTAAGGCCACGCACAAGTCATTGCATGCATTTCACGTTCAACAGTTCTTCTTCTTCCTCATCATATAAAAGAAATCTCAATGCTATAACTTGGCGATTTATTTATAGATTTTTACAAACGATACCTTGTTTGACGCGCTAGGATCCAAGGGAATGGCTGACGTCTTTCAAATTATTTCTGTAATTTTCCAGAGTTTTTAAAAATATCATAATTTCCACACATTGGAAATTTTTACTCAAAAACTAAAAGTTTTAATTTTTCACTTCTAAGCTATATTTGTAAATTGATATTTAAAAAAAAAATTGTATTTTAAAATTAGTAAGCCTACAGATCCAAAGAGTGATAAAAAACCAAAATTCTAGTTTTCAAAAAAAAATTGAACGAAATAAATTTTTTTTAAATTGGCATATTGAAAAATGTTGTATGGCAGGTTGATAGGCCATTTTATTACCTTTTCAAACGTTCGGAGTTATTTTCACTTCACCAAACCAACCTTTCTGAAAAGTCGAAAATCTATTTTCTATCCTTTTTCGAATATCTCAAAAATGATCCCGGCAACATATTTTTAAAAATTTTTTTTTGCGGAATCAGTGACCTATTTTACATATAAATCTACTTTTAAAAGGCCGGGATACAAAATGCTGTCGAAAAGGCATATGGAGACATCTCCGACCTTATATGTATATTCTTGATTAGTATTAACTACCACGTTGATCTAACCATGTGTGCCAGTCTGTCCGTGAAAGTAATGTTTTTCTTAAGCAAATTTGTGTGTGTGAGCTGCCCTTCTCCTCGATTCTCAAAAGTTAAAGGAAGTGTCAGTGAAAATAAAACAAAAAATTACCAAACACAACAACAACAAAAAATACGACAACGTGTTCTGCTAAATGTTTTTGTGTAGTACAGATCGTTGTTCTTCTTTTCTTTATTGTAGATATACATACACATTGTGCATAATAAAATATGAACTTATCTTTAAGAAATTATCAAATATGCACTTATCAATAAGAAATTATCAAATATGAACACATCTTCTTACCAATATTTATGGACTACGTGTGTGCATGTTCTAAACACACTTAATAAAAAAGGTTATATATGATCTTTTTTATGGCTGCAGCGATATGAAGCGCAGCAGGTAGTCCTAGTCTAAGGTACCCTGTATAGTATATAAGACCTAGGATTGGTAAGAATAAAATCAGTTTCTAACACAAACGATCAGTAGGTATTTTTTGATGCACGTTCAAAATGGCAGTGCGATTTATATATTGCACGTCACAGACTACATTTAGACATTTGGTTCTTCAAGCAGAATTTCTTGTAGTGCAACCAAGAAATCTGGTCCTTTGGACCTTTCAAGTAAAACGATAGCGTATCAAAGCAGTCACGTGTTGGTGACCTCTAATAATTTTTGGATCGTCGAGTCTGGTTTTGGGTGACGTTATCATATAGAGCCTTGGTGGCGTACGATAGATCCTGAGAGGATCAAGTTTTGGAACGTCGAAACGGCCTTTGGAAGGCAGTCGAGATCTGGTTTTGCGGCAACGGCAACAAGTGCCTACCAAAAGACAATAGCCAAAGCAAGTGAGGAGTGTCCAGAGTCGGGACCAAAGTCTCTTAGCATAGATGACTATAGGGCGAGGCAGCCAGCAGCGAGGGCAGCTAAAGCGCGTCAGGATAGGAGAGAAGAACAGCTGGTACAGGTGCCACTTACAAGGACACCCAGGAGGCGAGAAGGAAATTTGCTAAGAGCGGGGCAAGAGAGTTAAGCGCTCTTACAAAAAATAAACGAGGACCCACCACCACCGTGGAAAGTAGCAGCCATGACTTGGGTAAAAATTGATAAATAAGAGAATCAAATAAATAATAAAGTGAGAGTGCGCCCTGAGGTGCACCCACGCAAAATCGGCGGCAAGATCGCCTCGCAATAAAAAATTTTATATCGAAATATACACAAAAAAAAACATTAACAATAAAATACATTTACCAATTATATAAGATAAATATTTCTAATTAAAAAGAAAATATTTGCTTTGTAACTTAAAAAAATTTAAATATGCTTTCTGAAAAAACGATAGAATTTTTAAGAAAACAGGCAGGTCAAACAGAATATCAGACTAATCACAGCGTTTTGTTGAAAATTGGAGTATTCGTTAACGAGATGAAGATGTCAGCTCTAGAAAATAAATAAAGAAAAAGCCACTAAGCCAAGTTTACAAGAAAAGAAGCCCGTTGATAAACCAGTATATAAACCCGTTGATAAGTCAGTAGAGAAACTCGTTAAGAAGCCAATTCTTAAACAAAAAGAAAAGCTGATCCAGATAGGCCGAAAAGTTTAGATGATAAACGAGCACTAGAATTTAATTTTAAAAAAAAACTGATAGTTTAAAAGAATACATCAACCAAAGTGAAGAAGACATAAGGAAAAATAAAGTAGTAATATATGAAATTAGAAAAAATAAGATTTTGTTTCTTTGGGAGGGGATAAAAAAAGATATCAATAATTTCAAGAATATATATGAAAGTAATATTGATTTTAATGATGAAGTGGGAATCCTAGATCCTAATCAACTTTAAAAGAAGAGGCAATTGCATGGTTTTGCATTTGCTAATGGGCTTTACCAATAATTATAATGCCAATTGGGACTCGCTAACCAAGAGGTATGAATAAACGGAAAATATTTTTCGAATAATTGAATCGACTAACAGAATTACCGATGATTAATAGCGATTCAGCAAAAAATATTCAAGCTTTTATTGATTCAATCAATGAAGCTCGATCCATGAAGGCATGCTTCAATCATCTCACAGCCTCCACGTGGCGGCCCCTGGAAACTAGTAATTCTGTCACCCGATAAACTACTTGCTAAGGTGAAAACGCAGAAATCCAGGACGCGTCAGTTCCCGAATCGTGCGGCGTCCTGGTTAGTGTCTGATCCATATTGGACGGCTACATAAAAGTCTTTTTTCCGGATCGGTAAAGAAGGCCCGCCCGCTGATGACTGAAGCAAGTAGAACAAGTAACCAGACTAAACACCTGACGAAATGGCTGTTGGACTAATGTTACAGTTAATACACCTACACCGACAGAGACACAAACGACCGAATCTCAGCAAAACGTTATTCAAGAGACTAGCTCGCCTAGACAGGAACTGATATTCAAGATGAGAGCCCTAGAGGTGGAATCTCTGGAAAAATATAAATCAGTGCTACTCAAGATGAAGCTTTTCGACGTAATCGGTAGCTATAGAAATAGCTGGAAGAGCGCAGAAAGGGATAGATATTAAAACGGGCAATAGAAGAAGTGAACGCTACACCGACATCAGCGATTCAAAAAAGAAGTGATACTAGCCCGGCACTGCAGGACTCAAACAGAAAGGCAAAAAGACAGTACACAAAGCAGGCTTACAAACTGTCACCCGAAAGAAGAAAGCACAAAGAAGAGTAGCTGAAAAGGTAATAACTAAAACTTAGAAAAAGAGACAGCCTGAAAACCGGAAAGTAAATCAACCGGAACAAATCGCCCCGATGCTGTACTGGTTAAGGCAGTTGAAGGAAAGAGCTGCGTTGAGGTACTCAGTGACTTACGTAGAAACATCAAACCGGAAGATGATGAAAGTGATATCCGCTCAATTAGGAAAACTAAGGCGGGATACATGCTACTCGAATTGACCAAAGGATGCTAACCACAAAAGTTTTGTGACGCCATCCAAGGTCTGCTTATGGATACCGCTATAGTGAAGGTTCGTGGCCAACTGTCCAGATTGAAGTTCGAGACTGAGGAAACAGAAAAAATATCGGCAATAGAGGAAGCAACACATGGCTCTGCCGATGAAATACGAGTGCGCATGATAGAAGTAAAAAGCTTTCTTCGTTCTCTCCTTAGAAGATGAAGCTAAAGTCTTAAACGTTTTTTTTAAATGCTTCGGTATTAACGATATCCAGAGCGAGTGCACAGGAGCGGATTGTATTAGATTTGGAGAGAGCGGTCACAAGATGAAAGAATGTATTAAGCGCCCAAGATATTGTTTATGTGCACATGAGAATTTGAAGGAGCCTAACTAGTTTTCTGAAATACATAACTGCGCAGCCAGTGTCACCAAATCCAAATCATGATAGTTATCCAAGCTAACTTACATAGAAACAAGTCAGCGGATAATCTACTATCTCAAATAGTCCTAGAGCAGCAAGCTAATGTGGTGGAACAATACAAGACAAGAGGGGATGGCTAATGGCTGGTGGATCCCAGCAATACTGCCGCTTTTTGGATACCTAGCAGGAGCAGCACCCGATACTCTAATGAAGGCCGAGGTAACTGTATGTTTACGTAAAAGTCAGCGACTACCACACATTCAGCTGTTACTTAACAAAGAGTGATGACATCCAAACTTTCGAGAGCAAACTACATAAGATAGTAGCACCGCCCTACAAATACAAGGAAAGTACATAGCAGCAGACTATTTTAATGCTAGATGAGAAGAATGAGGCATGCCAGTAACCAACTCTAGAGGCCGGAGGGTTGTAAATATGGCCGCCAAGCTTGGACTCATAGTTGCAAAAGTCAATACGAGCCCAATCTTTAGTGGAGCTGAATGCAAAAGTACTATCCCGGACATAACTCTAGTGACAGAAAACCTGGCGCCTAAGATCATAAACTGGAAAGTCCTTGGAATTTACACCGGTAGCGGCCACGAGTACATTTAATTTGAAATGGGGGAGAATAAAATGAACAGACGCACAGCCAATATGGAACGACAGAGCTGCAAGTGGAACGTCCGCCGCTTGAACAAGACAGCACTGATCACCAATTTTGACAGGAGAGCCGCCGTAGCCCGACATACAGAAACAACTGAGAGTACAGTAGAGAGCGTCATGTCAATGATCAAAGGAGAATGTTGGCTATAACTTGGCCATTTATTTATAGTTTTTTACAAACGATTCCTTGTCTGACGCGTTAGAAACCAAGGGATCGGCGGTTTTAAATTTATTTTTCGAATTTTCCAGAGCTAAAAATATAATCTCCCCACATTGGAAACTTTTACACAAAAATTAAAAATTTTCATCTTCCACTCCTATGCTAATAACTTCAGCATTTGTTGATTGATATTAAAAAAAAAATTTATTTATTTTAGAATTGGTAAGCCTACAGATCCAAAAAAACCAAATTTCTAATTTTCAAAAAAAAAATTGCACAAAAAATAGATTTTTTTAAAATGGTCATATTTTTGGGCAATATTTTCATTTCAATCCTAACTAACTTCTTAACGAATCATCTAAATTAAAAACATTGCATGGCAGGTTAGACTATTTTAATACCTTTTTAAATATATAAACACCTTTAAGATCAATAAAATATGTTCGGAGTTATAGCTATCTTTTTGAAAAATCGAAAATAAAGTTTAATTTTTTTAAATTTTTTTCGGAATCAGTGACACATTTTACATTTAAATCGACTCTTAAAAGGCATAGTGTAATTATATTTATTTTTGCCGGCCCTTTGCAGAATGTTTAAGCATGAAGATCTATGCATAATAAAATATGCACTTACACTCCCCGACAACCGATTAGCACACCTTGTCTTTGAAGCTTAATTGATAGCTTTATAGGATTGGTAGATATTAAGCTTCAAAGACAAGGTGTGCTAATCGGTTGTCGGGGAGTGTAAGTGCATATTTTATTATGCACAGATGTTCATGCTTAAACATTCTGCAAAGGGCCGGCAAAAATAAATATCTACCAATCCTATAAAGCTATCAATTATAGGATTGATAGATATTAAGCTTCAAAGACAAGGTGTGCTAATCGGAATTTTGAACTTTTTACTAAAAAAAAAGTTTATAAAATTCTACACAAGGAAATATAATAGTTAGGGGCTTAACTATATTAATAAAAAAAAAAAAAATTTTCACATTTCGCTTGAACTTAAGTTATTGCGTGTAATTTGTCGTATTTGGCTTATGAAAATCAGTGTTAAAAAAATCGAAGTGTCAGAAGTCACAATATTTTTGCTTTCCTCTGCTTCGCCTGCCTGCGACTTTTTAATATAAGCTATTGCTTCTGCTTCTGAAAATAACAGAGGTGCATCAAACAACCCACGACTTCCACGAATAGGTCACTTGTTGGTGCTTCTGACTTACGCAGCTGATTGAAAGCAAAAGCGCCAAACGTCAAAAGCAGCAAAGAGTCGGGCCGATCTCTGTTTGATTTGTGCTGCTGCTTCGACTGCGACTCCTGTTATTTTCAGAAGCAGAACCAAAAGCACATGAAATGAAACTTACTGCAGTTTTTTAAACACTGTTGAAAATTAATTTTTAATTAATTCGATCAATTTTTAATGAAATTAAGTAAATATGGGAAGAGCAAAAGCGTTGGATGTAATAGAAAAGGTAAAAATAGAGGTTTTCACTGAGTGTGGTCCCACATACCTTTAAATATCGAAAAAAATTATCTTCTCTGAATACGATGTTCTCTAAATTACACGACTTAGCCGCCAAAAAAAGAAAAAGAAAAACAGTTGTTAAATCGAGTACAAAAGACTATTTCGAATGCTGAACATATTAAACTTCTGAAATAGAGTAAATGAAAATCACCCCTTCAGCTTCGAAAGAAGCGTTGACCAAGCGTTAGTCTTTTCAAATGATAAAAATTTATTTGGGGGGGTCCTGATGGCTATGCTTAATTTTTAACGTTCGTAAAATCGTGGTTTGAGTGCCAAAACCAGGTTTGCTGACTTAACCGCAGTAGTAGAGGAATGGGGGTTCTAAATCAGACCTTTTGGAGCTCAGGGGGGGTTTTCAGTTTCGCGGGTATGCGGGGGGAAGTCAGTGTAGATAAAAGTATGCACCACTTTTTTGGGGATCTTCTAGCAAAAAGTATGTAACATTTTTTATATATTGTATATTATTTTGTGGGGCCCAAGGGTGGGGCTCTTTAGTTGGGGTGGTGTGGGGTGAAATTAGTGGAAGCAATAGTATGCAACATTTGTATATTCATAATTTTCGTGGGCCTCTGGGTGGGGGAGGGGGAGGCGTTTTTTAGTTAGGGTGGTGCGGGGTGAAATTAACGGAAGCTAAACAAACAGCCGAACATAGCTTCTATATTTATGTATGCACTTGACTCTAGGTTGAAAAATAGCTAGGCTGGAAGAAAGAGAAAGAATGATACCAGGCGCAAGGCGCTTCGAATGTATTCTTGAATAGCGCGCGAGAATTGTTCAACGTTTTTCTTAGGTATTAGCAGTATTATGTTTTGTCAGCATATTGAGTACAAACTCAAGTGGTTTTTTAGGTAGACAGCGCCGCTAGTAATATGTTTTGTCAACATATTGACAACAAACTCAAGTGGTTTTCATGTTTGGTAGGTAAGAGCGTGAACTGAAGTGAACATTTTATTAATTATTATTTTTTGGTTTGCCTCTAAATTTAAATTGTTTTCATATGCAACAGTTTTTTTCTTAAATTGTTTATGTTAGGCATGCCGATCACTTGGGTCGGCTCGCTTAGTACTTGAAGCTAATGGTTTTTGCTGTGTTAGCAATTTGAGTTTACTTTCGGTATAAACTACAAACATTATGAAATATTGATTCTTGCTTCTGGACACTTGTGAGTTCTGTAAACATATCCTATGTGCGTGTGTGTGGTCCCTAGCCCCTCGGACCCCCCGTCTAATGCCCAAGTAGATCATACCCTTAGCCCTGAAACTGCAAGTTTTTGCTGAGTAAGGAGTTTGAGGAACGGATCTCTACAAGACCCAATGCTTAGCCTTGAAACTGAAAGTTTCTGCTGAGTAAGGAGTTTGGGGACGCAGCTGGGTTTATCTATGAATTTGATTACGCGTACAGTTTATTATTTTTGGTGAGCAATTGCCCTTAACTCGTTGGTTTCCAGTTGTCTGCCTATTTTAAATTACTATTTTCAAGTTTGAAATGAAATATATTTTATAAGATTTTCATATTTTATTCATTCTATTTGTTAGCAAACAATATCTATTCATAATTTTCTTAGCATCAGCTTCTCTTCCCTCATAGAAAAAACAAGCACATGTATCAGGTCCCACGGATGCATTGTCAGTTGCCCACGCACATGACTTCAAGTGGAATCCATATTTTGACGTCACATAGTCAGCTCTACTATGTTCCTCGAAATATTTTCGGTAATATTTCAGTTGATTTGTGTGACATTTAAAGATCTTGTCCCCAAATATAGCTAGGAAATCTATAATTTCCAATAAAATTGTATTTTGTTCCATTATTTAAATTCAGCTTTACGTCTTTACTAGGTCAAAGCAAAATTAGAACTAAAATTTAAAGTCCGAAATTTTTATTTTTTAAGATATTCATTTTTTATTCTGATAAAGTTTTCATATACATACTAATCTTTATTATTGGTATGGTGAAATAAATTCTGATGTAAGTCTATTATAAGATCTCAATATAAGTTGAGCATTTTTCAGAGCACATACGCCCTTATTACGATGTGAACCACAATCATTGAAATCATTCTCTTCGTTCTTTAATGAAGACAACTGATAGCAACCAAAGTCATCCACATCCTCTACAGCTCTGTTAAGAAATTTCTCAAGAAATATCTTTTTTTCTACTCCTTTTGTGATAACATACATATTTTGTGTTATTTTACGAAAATAATTTCGTACTTTTATAAAGCTAGCAGTTCCGTCATTCCAATAAAGTTGATGATGTTTTCTAGTTAACCAGATTGCTGTATCACGTGCCTTCCTTGACAACAGAGTAAAATCAAATGGAGGTCTTATGATGTAATGTTGTTTCAAAGAACTCGCATCATTAAATATAAGACCAATTTCCTTTAAGATAAATTGATCGCTGTTGTTGTAGAATCCCTGTATGTCAATTGCAACAATGTATTGAACTTCGCACAAATCCATAGTATTTTTATTTCTTTATTAAATTATTCGCTGAACCAAGCCAGTTAAGGGAGAATATTCGACTAATCGGTCATGTATAAGTAAGCAATATGCCTGAGTGTGTTTAGCACATGCTTTATTAAATTCAAATGAAACTCTAACATCAATTGGTGCAGTTTTAATCACTTCACTCTGATGAGATAAATCAACAACTATAAATGGAGTGTTTTTAAATTCATTTGGTGATAACATAACTTGTGGCTCTTTCATATAATAACTTTCTTGAAATTTTGAATACATATCATAAAAAGTAGCAAATCGATTAGCTCCAAATTTGATATTCAAATCATCGTAAGGGTATGACTCAGAGTTCAAATGCACTCGTAAGTTTGCAATATCATTTGGAACAAATGCTTCATCCGATTTAAAAACTATAATCGCATAGCGAGGGCGCTCTCTATTAGCTGCTAGTTTAACATTCCACATATGATGAGTGCTTTCTGATAAAGCTGGATTGAGATAACAGTCCCAGCTGCGGAAATTTATCGGTAACAAGCTTCCACTGTTAACAAGATTAAACATTTGTAGCTTCGTTTGATCATTGAGCGTTATATGAGGTATTTTCCATATTATTTTGTGAATGACTAATTTCATATCCACTTCACCAACTTTTTCATAAAACACGTTCTTCATATTTTTAGCCATAAGTAGAACTAGCTCATGTTTACAATTTAGTATGATTCTATTAAAATCTTCAGCAAAACCAAGTAACATTTTTAAAGGTATTGAAAAATTAAAATATCCATCGGAACTATCCAGAGTCCTATTATTTTTGAACCACCCAGAATTTTCCAACATTTTAGATTCATGTTCATTAAAGGAAATATAGTTTTTGATAGTTGTTGTAGTACCAACAAATCGCGTACGATCAATTTCAATTCCATTTAGTTCATAACGAATTTCGTCAAACAAATTTCCCATACAGTTATTTTTTAATATAGGATAAGGAGCTGCTGCCGCTATTGAGTCATCATTCTTAGTAATACAACCCTCAACATTTGGGAAACTGCCGTGTGGTAATACATATAAGTCCTGATTTTGAATCGTAATACGAATTTCATCATTAGCCTTAAATGATGTTTGATAGGGGGAATAGCTATGAAACTCCATTTTATTAAAAGCCTCATCTGAGAGCGGCTTCTGACGGACATTTAGCATTTCGCTCATTGTTTTGATTTAATTTTAAATCCCAATGATATCAGAAATTTTTTATTTGCGATTGTGAGAGCTTTTCTAGTACTTTCTCCGTCTGTTATATAACTCGAACTGATTGGTGTAGTAGCTCCCCAGACATTTTTATTGTAAATTATCATTGTGGTCTAAGATGCAAGTGAACTGATACACTCTCTCCACGCAAGTTAACTAATTCACAGTTCTGATCAGTAATCCTTATAATTAACGAGTGAATCAATTTGCTGTTTACTGGTAAATAAATAAGGTTGACCGGCCTCTCATTCATTTTATACCCAGGCTGAACGTCGATAGAAAATTCATGAAGCGAATGACTTGGTGCGTTATTGACGTATGCACCTCGGACTATGTTGCACTCTAGTCGAATCGTGTTTACTTTAAGTATTTTTACAGCTTCGTCTGAGTTGTGTAATACATTTGGTTCTAGCTGCCTTTTATAATATCCAAGTAATTTACCGATAGAGCGCTCTTTGTTGAAGAATATCGTATGATTTCTGCTAAAAATTTCTACTTGGAGTGTATTTTTGTTGCCTATAATTTCTAGCTGATTAAAATTATCAGGTTCTAGATCATTCAATTTATTCACAATAAAGTCCGTAATACTTTCAAGCTCGTAAGATCCTTGGGGTACCTCTATAACATGATTTCCAATATGGAATAAATTATTTTCATTTTCCACATTCGGAATCGAATTGAACATATAAAAAGCGATAAGCGCGCACTCATAATCTTTTGATAGTTCTATTGGAGGAAAGTAGTCTGCCTTTAAAACGGAGCTGTTTCCAGTTAAAGTGATCGATGTTGACATTATAACGACAAATAGATAAGTGTTAATAAGTTTATTTTTATTATATCTGAAATAACAATGAATGTTGCAAATCCTTTTCGATACCGTCCGTTATCTATCGCATCATCCTTACTAATCAATAGAAAACCATGTTTATCTTTCCAACAAATTTGACAAATATTATTAAACTTTTCAAAGTTCATATCAGCTCCCACATGATCATCATATATGTGTTTCATATTTAATTTATCTTGATTAAACATTAAAATCATGTTTGCGTTATCACGCACGAGATGTTTTGGTATACGTGTATATGACTGTGACAAATAGAATGAATCGATATTCTTATGTCGCCCCATACAGAAAAACGCTCGAATAGAATTCTGTTTTTCACATGCCAAATCATCGAATATAAATACTGAGTTGTTCTTTGCCTTATCGGGTGCAATTACGTTTTCATTGTCTGAGAACGTAAAGTAGCCCATCCCTTTGATTGGAGTAACAAGTTTTTTTTAAATACTCATATTTCGATTGATACAACGATTTCGAATATAAGTAGATGTTTTCAAATTTTAAGCCGTTGGGGCTCTCTATTAAGCTGATCATAACATTAGTTTTCCCACAATTCGATGGTCCAACAATAAGAGCCCTTATTGAGTTGGGTAATAAACTGCTGTGTCTGATTTTAGGTAATTTTTCAGTAGCATAATCAAGATTTTTCACATCAATACTTTTATTTTGCTTTATTAAGCGCATATTACTTCTTGATATCTAGTAAGATTATCATTCTACAACAAGTCTTGAAGGAATAAATACCTAATAAAATGGTTCTCCGTTTTTATAACTTATTTAGTCGTAAATTAAACGTTTACCAAGGTGGAGGTCTTGTTGATACAATAATCAACAAACTTCCATTTGAATTACATTTACCAGGCTATCAGTTCTGTGGACCAGGCACCAAACTTAAAACTCGTTTGGATCGAGGTGATAAAGGAATAAATCCATTAGATTCTGCCTGCAGACAACACGATATAGCGTACTCAGAACACAAAGACTTAAACAAACGTCATATAGCAGATACAATTTTAGCCGATAAAGCTTGGGAGCGAGTCAAAGCTTCCGATAGCAGTCTTGGAGAAAAAACAGCTGCATATTTTGTAACAAACGCAATGAAAGCTAAGAAAAAATTTGGAATGGGACTGAAACAAACTTCAACTCCACGTTCAAAAAAGAAACATTTTGCGAATGCTATTAAAGCAGCCACCAAAGTGTTGAAAAAACAAAAGCCTCAAGACATTAACAATGCAATTAAAATTGCACATAAAGTTATAAATAAGTCCATTGGTCGAAAGAAAAAAGGAGTAATAATTCCTAGAGTTATAAATGTACCTAAAGTTGGTGGATTTTTACCACTTGTACCAATCTTAACAGCCCTCAGTGCTCTTGGTGGAATGGCTTCTGGCGCTGCAAATATTGTAAAGTCTATTAATGCTGCTAAAAATGCAAAACAGCAGCTTGATGAACAGAAATATCATAATAAATCTATGCAAGGTATTGCCATAGGAAGCGGATTTTATCTAAAGCCATATCAGCGTGGCTATGGTATAACTACTAATGTTTCAAAAAACTCTTAAATCAGCTGCCAAATAGGCCGCTGACAAATATTGATTTAATGAAATTCGGCCGCATGCATATACCCTATTTCAGGAATGTGTTTATGAGAGATAGACTACCAAAAAATCCTCAAAAAAGGGAATGTGGTATTATAAACTTGGATTCTATATTAGGTTCTGGTACCCATTGGACAGCCTATTATAAAACAGATAAAGAAAGCCATTATTTCGATAGTTTCGGTAATTTACCACCACCTAAAGAACTTATAGCTTATTTGGGAGAAAATATTCAATACAACTATGAACGAGTACAACGGTTTGGAACGTTTAACTGTGGGCACTTATGTATCGAATTTTTAATAAACATAACAAATCAATTAAATTAAATCGATAGGCACCTGTTGTAAATCTTATTTCGATAACAAATAAACTCAAATTATAATATATTACTAGTATTTTTAATTAATCGGAAATTATACATTCATTTTTAGGTGATTATGAATGTGTATGTCTTTTATATAAAAAATACCAAATAATTATTAAACATTCAATACCGCTTCTATAGCGGTTGGGACCCGGATGCTGTTCGGTAGCGGATCGGATGGGGGTTCGGTTTGGATGTGGTTCAGTTGAGGACGGATGGGGCTTAGTTGGGGATCTGATGCGGAACAGATCAGATCGGAAGCGCTTCATATACCTATTTAAATATGAGTGACCATATTCTAAAGGAGTTGTCAAAAACTAGAAGTGCTTTGAAAAGAAAATTTCAAAGTTTATAATTGGGTAGAGCTGAAAATGAACATCAGCTAGAGGAAAAATTTAAGCCCATAACACAATCTCTGCAGGAACTTGTAACTGCGAACCGAGAAACAAAACAATTATATTTACCAAAGAAAGAAGAAAGAGGATACATTCCACTTGTCAAATAATGTTAAGCAATCAGTGAAATCCAGATATTTTGCTAATGGGATTTAACACCGGGACTATATTCATTAATTTATTACAAAACGCCTGAGCACTATGATGATTTAGAGCTAAAATTATATAAGAAGATTCTTACTGAAACGTGTGCTCACAAATTAGGGTATTCTGATTCGAGACAAATAAAAGGATCACGGTCAAATAAATATGTTAAAATAATAAAACCGCTCTTTCAAACAAAGCAAGGGGTACCCAATGCTATATCTACACCTAAAAGTCAAAAGGGATTTGGGTTAATGAAACTTAATTTAAACAAAGCTAATTACATATACTGGGATGATCCAAATGAAATAGTAGATAGATTGAAGCTGTTAATCGCCTCACAGTCAGCTGGTCATAATAATCTTAACAATGAGATAGTATCAATAGTTGAAGAGCTACGTGAAGCAAATATTATTGAATAAATAGGACATACATAATTATTGTATCATCACTCTCACAATGAGTCTTGATAAATTTGGACGCTCATCAAAAAGTAGATACAGCGCACGAGATTTCAAAAGAAATGGATCAAAATTATTGGGTCTGTCTATGGGTAGTGATAAAAACATTGATACGCAAAACAAACGTATTAAAAACATTGGAAACCCTATCCAAGAAAATGATGCGATCAACAAAGCATTTTTCCAATCGCAACTAAATGCTAGAACACAAGACTTGCAAACACAATTCTCGAGAGAGAATAAAAAAATCAAAACTACTCTTGAAAAATATGTTATGAGTTCTATAGCAGATCTTGAACTTAAAATAAAAAAAAATATTGACGAAAAAGTTGAGAATTTAGAAAATTTAATATTTAAATACTTTACAACTCCGAAACAACGTACTTTTGAAATATCAACAGAAGAAGCAAGACCGATTATTATAAAGGGAATTGTTGACGACAATGAATAAAAGAGATTTAATAAACGAATTACATGCACCAGCCCGTAAGAACTTTAAGCGACGCAGGGTTATCGTAAAGGGGCTTGATGATATTTGGCAGGCTGACTTAGTGGATATGGGAGCTTACTCATCATCGAATAAAGGGTATCGATTTCTTTTAACGGTTATAGATGCTTTCTCTAAATTTGCATGGGGCTCAGCAATAAAGGGCAAATCTGCAAAATATGTTGTGAAAGCTATAGACACTATTTTTAAGATGGGAAGAATCCCCAAAAATTTGCAGACTGATGATGGAAAAGAATTCTTCAATTCCAGTGTCAAGTCTTTAATGGGAAAACATAATATCAATCACTATTCAACTTATAGTGGTTTAAAAGCGTCAATTGTTGAACGATTTAATAGAACACTTAAGGAAATGATGTGGAAGGAATTTAGCTTCAATGGTACATATCGTTGGATTGATATGTATAAAAAATTAATTGATGAATACAATAACAAGCCACACAGAACAATTAAAATGGCACCCATAGAAGTAAATTCATTGAATGAAAATAAGTTGCTTAACATTATTTGATAAGTGGAATGTATCCTCTTCTTCTTTCTTTGGTAAATATAATTGTTTTGTTTCTCGGTTCGCAGTTACAAGTTCCTGCAGAGATTGTGTTATGGGCTTAAATTTATCCTCTAGCTGATGTTTATTTTCAGCTCTACCCAATTTTAAACTTTGAAATTTTCTTTTCAAAGCACTTCTAGTTTTTGACAACTCCTTTAGAATATGGTCACTCATATTTAAATAGGTATATGAAGCGCTTCCGATCTGATCTGTTCCGCATCAGATCCCCAACTAAGCCCCATCCGTCCTCAACTGAACCACATCCAAACCGAACCCCCATCCGATCCGCTACCGAACAGCATCCGGGTCCCAACCGCTATAGAAGCGGTATTGAATGTTTAATAATTATTTGGTATTTTTTATATAAAAGACATACACATTCATAATCACCTAAAAATGAATGTATAATTTCCGATTAATTAAAAATACTAGTAATATATTATAATTTGAGTTTATTTGTTATCGAAATAAGATTTACAACAGGTGCCTATCGATTTAATTTAATTGATTTGTTATGTTTATTAAAAATTCGATACATAAGTGCCCGCATTTAAACGTTCCAAACCGTTGTACTCGTTCATAGTTGTATTGAATATTTTCTCCCAAATAAGCTATAAGTTCTTTAGGTGGTGGTAAATTACCGAAACTATCGAGAACCTAATATAGAATCCAAGTTTATAATACCACATTCCCTTTTTTGAGGATTTTTTGGTAGTCTACTCTCATAAACACATTCCTGAAATAGGGTATATGCATGCGGCCGAATTTCATTAAATCAATATTTGTCAGCGGCCTATTTGGCAGCTGATTTAAGAGTTTTTTGAAACATTAGTAGTTATACCATAGCCACGCTGATATGGCTTTAGATAAAATCCGCTTCCTATGGCAATACCTTGCATAGATTTATTATGATATTTCTGTTCATCAAGCTGCTGTTTTGCATTTTTAGCAGCATTAATAGACTTTACCATATTTGCAGCGCCAGAAGCCATTCCACCAAGAGCACTGAGGGCTGTTAAGATTGGTACAAGTGGTAAAAATCCACCAACTTTAGGAACATTTATAACTCTAGGAATTATTACTCCTTTTTTCTTTCGACCAATGGACTTATTTATAACTTTATGTGCAATTTTAATTGCATTGTTAATGTCTTGTGGCTTTTGTTTTTTCAACACTTTGGTGGCTGCTTTAATAGCATTCGCAAAATGTTTCTTTTTGGAACGTGGAGTTGAAGTTTGTTTCAGTCCCATTCCAAATTTTTTCTTAGCTTTCATTGCGTTTGTTACAAAATATGCAGCTGTTTTTTCTCCAAGACTGCTATCGGAAGCTTTGACTCGCTCCCAAGCTTTATCGGCTAAAATTGTATCTGCTATATGATGTTTGTTTAAGTTTTTGTGTTCTGAGTACGCTATATTGTGTTGTCTGCAGGCAGAATCTAATGGATTTATTCCTTTATCACCTCGATCCAAACGAGTTTTAAGTTTGGTGCCTGGTCCACAGAACTGATAGCCTGGTAAATGTAATTCAAATGGAAGTTTGTTGATTATTGTATCAACAAGACCTCCACCTTGGTAAACGTTTAATTTACGACTAAATAAGTTATAAAAACGGAGAACCATTTTATTAGGTATTTATTCCTTTAAGACTTGTTTAGAATGATAATCTTACTAGATATCAAGAAGTAATATGCGCTTAATAAAGCAAAATAAAAGTATTGATGTGAAAAATCTTGATTATGCTACTGAAAAATTACCTAAAATCAGACACAGCAGTTGGACCATCGAATTGTGGGAAAACTAATGTTATGATCAGCTTAATAGAGAGCCCCAACGGCTTAAAATTTGAAAACATCTACTTATATTCGAAATCGTTGTATCAATCGAAATATGAGTATTTAAAAAAAACTTGTTACTCCAATCAAAGGGATGGGCTACTTTACGTTCTCAGACAATGAAAACGTAATTGCACCCGATAAGGCAAAGAACAACTCAGTATTTATATTCGATGATTTGGCATGTGAAAAACAGAATTCTATTCGAGCGTTTTTCTGTATGGGGCGACATAAGAATATCGATTCATTCTATTTGTCACAGTCATATACACGTATACCAAAACATCTCGTGCGTGATAACGCAAACATGATTTTAATGTTTAATCAAGATAAATTAAATATGAAACACATATATGATGATCATGTGGGAGCTGATATGAACTTTGAAAAGTTTAATAATATTTGTCAAATTTGTTGGAAAGATAAACATGGTTTTCTATTGATTAGTAAGGATGATGCGATAGATAACGGACGGTATCGAAAAGGATTTGCAACATTCATTGTTATTTCAGATATAATAAAAATAAACTTATTAACACTTATCTATTTGTCGTTATAATGTCAACATCGATCACTTTAACTGGAAACAGCTCCGTTTTAAAGGCAGACTACTTTCCTCCCATAGAACTATCAAAAGATTATGAGTGCGCGCTTATCGCTTTTTATATGTTCAATTCGATTCCGAATGTGGAAAATTAAAATAATTTATTCCATATTGGAAATCATGTTATAGAGGTACCCCAAGGATCTTACGAGCTTGAAAGTATTACGGACTTTATTGTGAATAAATTGAATGATCTAGAACCTGATAATTTTAATCAGCTAGAAATTATAGGCAACAAAAATACACTCCAAGTAGAAATGTTTAGCAGAAATCATACGATATTCTTCAACAAAGAGCGCTCTATCGGTAAATTACTTGGATATTATAAAAGGCAGCTAGAACCAAATGTATTACACAACTCAGACGAAGCTGTAAAAATACTTAAAGTAAACACGATTCGACTAGAGTGCAACATAGTCCGAGGTGCATACGTCAATAACGCTCCAAGTCATTCGCTTCATGAATTTTCTATCGACGTTCAGCCTGGGTATAAAATGAATGAGAGGCCGGTCAACCTTATTTATTTACCAGTAAACAGCAAATTGATTCACTCGTTAATTATAAGGATTACTGATCAGAACTGTGAATTAGTTAACTTGCGTGGAGAGAGTGTATCAGTTCACTTGCATCTTAGACCACAATGATAATTTACAATAAAAATGTCTGGGGAGCTACTACACCAATCAGTTCGAGTTATATAACAGACGGAGAAAGTACTAGAAAAGCTCTCACAATCGCAAATAAAAAATTTCTGATATCATTGGGATTTAAAATTAAATCAAAACAATGAGCGAAATGCTAAATGTCCGTCAGAAGCCGCTCTCAGATGAGGCTTTTAATAAAATGGAGTTTCATAGCTATTCCCCCTATCAAACATCATTTAAGGCTAATGATGAAATTCGTATTACGATTCAAAATCAGGACTTATATGTATTACCACACGGCAGTTTCCCAAATGTTGAGGGTTGTATTACTAAGAATGATGACTCAATAGCGGCAGCAGCTCCTTATCCTATATTAAAAAATAACTGTATGGGAAATTTGTTTGACGAAATTCGTTATGAACTAAATGGAATTGAAATTGATCGTACGCGATTTGTTGGTACTACAACAGCTATCAAAAACTATATTTCCTTTAATGAACATGAATCTAAAATGTTGGAAAATTCTGGGTGGTTCAAAAATAATAGGACTCTGGATAGTTCCGATGGATATTTTAATTTTTCAATACCTTTAAAAATGTTACTTGGTTTTGCTGAAGATTTTAATAGAATCATACTAAATTGTAAACATGAGCTAGTTCTACTTATGGCTAAAAATATGAAGAACGTGTTTTATGAAAAAGTTGGTGAAGTGGATATGAAATTAGTCATTCACAAAATAATATGGAAAATACCTCATATAACGCTCAATGATCAAACGAAGCTACAAATGTTTAATCTTGTTAACAGTGGAAGCTTGTTACCGATAAATTTCCGCAGCTGGGACTGTTATCTCAATCCAGCTTTATCAGAAAGCACTCATCATATGTGGAATGTTAAACTAGCAGCTAATAGAGAGCGCCCTCGCTATGCGATTATAGTTTTTAAATCGGATGAAGCATTTGTTCCAAATGATATTGCAAACTTACGAGTGCATTTGAACTCTGAGTCATACCCTTACGATGATTTGAATATCAAATTTGGAGCTAATCGATTTGCTACTTTATATGATATGTATTCAAAATTTCAAGAAAGTTATTATATGAAAGAGCCACAAGTAATGTTATCACCGAATGAATTTAAAAACACTCCATTTATAGTTGTTGATTTATCTCATCAGAGTGAAGTGATTAAAACTGGACCAATTGATGTTAGAGTTTCATTTGAATTTAATAAAGCATGTGCTAAACACACTCAGGCATATTGCTTACTTATACATGACCGATTAGTTGAATATTCTCCCTTAACTGGCTTGGTTCAGCGAATAATTTAATAAAGAAATAAAACGAGCAAAAAGAAAAAAAAAAAAATAAATAAAAATACTATGGATTTGTACGAAGTTCAATACATTGTTGCAATTGATATACAGGGATTCTACAACAACAGCGATCAATTTATCTTAAAGGAAATTGCTCTTATATTTAATGATGCGAGTTCTTTGAAACAACATTACATCATAAGACCTCCATTTGATTTTACTCTGTTGTCAAGGAAGGCACGTGATACAGCAATCTGGTTAACTAGAAAACATCATCAACTTTATTGGAATGACGGAACTGCTAGCTTTATAAAAGTACGAAATTATTTTCGTAAAATAACACAAAATATGTATGTTATCACAAAAGGAGTAGAAAAAAAGATATTTCTTGAGAAATTTCTTAACAGAGCTGTAGAGGATGTGGATGACTTTGGTTGCTATCAGTTGTCTTCATTAAAGAACGAAGAGAATGATTTCAATGATT
>JAWNNH010000054.1:0-129577 GCA_035043045.1 Hirtodrosophila alboralis
CACACTTTTTTTTTTAAATTATATAATTAATTTTAACAATATAGTTTGGGGAAAAAATTTGTTTTTGTATGCCACTATTCAATTCTTAAGTAAAAAACAAAAAATAAACGTTCGTATGTTGGCTGGTTTATTTTAAAATTTTTTTTTTGTGAGAGAACCTTAATAAGTTTTTCCTTATTATCGCTCAGCCAAATAGACCCAAGGTCGTCATCTTAATATTATTTATTTATTTATTCAAATGTTTTTAAATAAATAAATAATTAAATTAATATTAGATTAAATTTTTTGAAAAACGTAGTTTTCAATAAGTTTTTATAATGTTGTATGATTAATTACACACTATTAATAGCCACTTTTAAAATTACTTCATAAATTCTATCAGGAATTGAATCGTAGAGAGCCAATGTCCTTAAGATGTGTACCAGATTGATAGACCTTACGCGAAGGCCATTCCCACAAGTTCTATAATGTTGAGTTCAAGAGAGTTCGGAGGCCACTACATTATGTTTACAAATCTGTTCTTTTATTCAATTCTTTACTACTCGAGTGTGTATTGGCGCATTATCCTGTTGAAACTCCCTGGCAAATATTAAAAAAGATCTAGGTGTGCCAAAAGTGGGAGATGTTTTAAATAGACAGACCACAAACTATATGGTGCGGCTAAAGAAGCTTTCCAACGTATTAGCAAGGCTTCTCCTGAAGCGACGCAAATAAATAAATCAAAAAGGTTTGTGAAATGAGGAAATGCATTTCGGAGCAGATATATTATATATATTTATATTTAATTGCATTTATCTTAGATACAACGAATTAAATATTGAAAGTACCATATTATAATATCATCACGACTATGGTTCCGGGTCAAATGGTCTTCTTTCTGTCTTATATCATGAAAGTAGTAGTTAAATCCATCTGGTCCATCTAAATTAAAGCGCTTTTCATCAGAAAATTTGATTTGATGTCATTCCCTATTGCATATTATCTGACTCCGAGCAAAAAGACAGCGAGTTTGCTTGCGAATATCGGTTAGCGGTGGTTTTTATACCCTTGCAAAAGGGTATCATAATTTTGTCTCAGCAATGTGTAATGCATAGAAAAAGACGTCTCCGACCCCATAAAGTAGATATATTCTTTATCAGGACGACAAACTGAGTCGATATAGCCATGTCCGTCTGTCCGTCTGTCTCTGTCCGTCTGTCCGTCCGTTTCTTGCTTTTTGGGTTTATCTTTGAGCTATCATGATGAAACTTGATGAAACAAATGAAGTTTGATATTGTATGTAGTTTGTATGTCAAAATCAGCCCGATCGGACCACTATCATATAGCTGAAAAACTTTTTTGTTTTTCCAGATATTAACACCGAACTTGGCATATAGATGTATATTTACGATTTGTACAATCAGATGTAGTTTGAATAAATCGGACCACTATATCATATAGCTGCCCTAGGAACAATTAAGTCAAAAATGAATTATTCTATGAAGTGTATTCACAATTTTCTTAGAAGACGATTGCAAAGGTATATAGCTTCGGCGTGCCGAAGATAGCCGTTTCTTTCTTGTTTTTTAAACTATATCGCTTCACATGTAATCCGTATTACGGTAGCTACACTAGCTTCACGACTAATCCGTATTACGGTAGCTACACTAGCATATACTCCGAAATTTTGACGAATTTCGGCTGTAGAGCACCTTGTGTT
Organism: Hirtodrosophila alboralis; assembly: GCA_035043045.1. Classification (NCBI taxonomy): domain Eukaryota; kingdom Metazoa; phylum Arthropoda; class Insecta; order Diptera; family Drosophilidae; genus Hirtodrosophila; species Hirtodrosophila alboralis. The sequence continues at coordinate 1,700 of JAWNNH010000054.1, forward strand.
TGAAGCCCCTCAAACGATCCTTCGCTCCTCGAAAGCCGTAACGAGGGTTTTTTGAAATTTTTTTCATAAGTCGATGAATTTCCTAGAAACTTACCAAACAACAGACTGATTTCAAGAGTGTATTTGTGCGATTTGTCTAGTCGAAAAATTAATTTCCCGGTACGCCAATATTTTGCCTATTTTTTCAAAAGTTTGTTGCGCCCATTGCCCAACTTCTGAATACGGAAATTGGGCAATGGAGCAGCAATAAACTTTGAAAAAATAGGCAAAATATTGGCGTACCGGGAAATTAATTTTTCAACTAGACAAATCGCACAATACACTCTTGAAATCAGTCTGTTGTTTGTCATTTTCTAGGAAATTCATCGACTTATGAAAAAAATTTAGAAAAAACCCTCGTTACGGCTTTCGAGGAGAGAAGGATCGTTTGAGGGGCTTCAAACACAAGGTGCTCTACAGCCGAAATTCGTCAAAATTTCGGAGTATATGCTAGTGTAGCTACCGTAATACGGATTAGTCGTGAAGCTAGTGTAGCTACCGTAATACGGATTACATGTGAAGCGATATAGTTTAAAAAACAAGAAAGAAACGGCTATCTTCGGCACGCCGAAGCTATATACCCTTGCAATCGTCTTCTAAGAAAATTGTGAATACACTTCATAGAATAATTCATTTTTGACTTAATTGTTCCTAGGGCAGCTATATGATATAGTGGTCCGATTTATTCAAACTACATCTGATTGTACAAATCGTAAATATACATCTATATGCCAAGTTCGGTGTTAATATCTGGAAAAACAAAAAAGTTTTTCAGCTATATGATAGTGGTCCGATCGGGCTGATTTTGACATACAAACTACATACAATATCAAACTTCATTTGTTTCATCAAGTTTCATCATGATAGCTCAAAGATAAACCCAAAAAGCAAGAAACGGACGGACAGACGGACAGAGACAGACGGACAGACGGACATGGCTATATCGACTCAGTTTGTCGTCCTGATAAAGAATATATCTACTTTATGGGGTCGGAGACGTCTTTTTCTATGCATTACACATTGCTAGACAAAATTATGATACCCTTTTGCAAGGGTATAAAAACCACCGCTAACCGATATTCGCAAGCAAACTCGCTGTCTTTTTGCTCGGAGTCAGATAATATGCAATAGGGAATGACATCAAATCAAATTTTCTGATGAAAAGCGCTTTAATTTAGATGGACCAGATGGATTTAACTACTACTTTCATGCAATAAGACAGAAAGAAGACCATTTGACCCGGAACCATAGTCGTGATGATATTATAATATGGTACTTTCAATATTTAATTCGTTGTATCTAAGATAAATGCAATTAAATATAAATATATATAATATATCTGCTCCGAAATGCATTTCCTCATTTCACAAACCTTTTTGATTTATTTATTTGCGTCGCTTCAGGAGAAGCCTTGCTAATACGTTGGAAAGCTTCTTTAGCCGCACCATATAGTTTGTGGTCTGTCTATTTAAAACATCTCCCACTTTTGGCACACCTAGATCTTTTTTAATATTTGCCAGGGAGTTTCAACAGGATAATGCGCCAATACACACTCGAGTAGTAAAGAATTGAATAAAAGAACAGATTTGTAAACATAATGTAGTGGCCTCCGAACTCTCTTGAACTCAACATTATAGAACTTGTGGGAATGGCCTTCGCGTAAGGTCTATCAATCTGGTACACATCTTAAGGACATTGGCTCTCTACGATTCAATTCCTGATAGAATTTATGAAGTAATTTTAAAAGTGGCTATTAATAGTGTGTAATTAATCATACAACATTATAAAAACTTATTGAAAACTACGTTTTTCAAAAAATTTAATCTAATATTAATTTAATTATTTATTTATTTAAAAACATTTGAATAAATAAATAAATAATATTAAGATGACGACCTTGGGTCTATTTGGCTGAGCGATAATAAGGAAAAACTTATTAAGGTTCTCTCACAAAAAAAAAATTTTAAAATAAACCAGTCAACATAGAACGTTTATTTTTGTTTTTTACTTAAGAATTGAATAGTGCATAGCAAAACAAATTTTTTTCCCCAAACTATATTGTTAAAATTATATAATTAATTTAAAAAAAAAAGTGTGTTAGTCTATTTGGTTGATCGATAGTGTACGTACACAATGTGTGAATTAGACATTCAATTCAAGCAGTGCGACGACCACTGCTTGTATTTCAAGTGCTTGCGTTGCAAGTAATAACAAGTTTATAATGTCCTTTTACAAGGGTATAAAATGTATATGTGAGTATACTATATTTATGTTTGTTGATCTTGGACCGAAGAGACGTATTCTTGACTATTGCATTTTTAATTGATGTCTAAGTGTGTTACTGGACGCTAGTGCATAACACAATCGAGCTCTCTTTGTCCATAATACTCAATGGCCATTACGCTATATATTCAAGCTTTTACATGAAAATATTAATTAGATATTGGATTTATATTTGTAATATGGCCTTGAAACCATGATTATTGAATAGCTGATAGGAAAATTAAATTACACCCTTTCCTAAATAATTTTTGTTTCTGTTGGTTTGCTTGGTATCCTTAGGTCTTTATTTGAAAGACGATTTGGCGACTTTTACATAATTTTGATTAATTGCGGCAGCCAGGTGTAAAATATAAAACTCAAATATTGATAAAAATGAAAAAGCTGTAGCAAATGAGGTCGCATATTTATTGACATGTTGTTAAATCGGAAGTGCAAAACTAAAATTGACAATCGGAAATAAGCTGATATATATATATTTATGTATAACACAAGTAAAATTGATATAGTTGATTATTCCCGACTACGGGATAACCTATACGCAGTTCGAAATCCGCAAACACATGCTTGCCATGCTTGTATAAACTTAAATAAACGTTAGCTGTGTTTCGTAAAAGGAACCTACATAACAAATTTGGCGTCTCTAGCTTTTATAGTTTTTGAGATCTGCGCGAGCATACATACGAACAGATAGATAGATAGACAGCGAGACAGACCGACGGACAGAGTTATCGCCTCGACTATCGTTACTGATCAAGAATATAAATACTTTATTTTGTCCTTATATACATTTTCACAGTTTTTTGACCCCATTTTACCCATTCTTATTGGGTATAGGGTGTAAATATATTAAAGCATTCACAGATATTTAAGGCACGGATATGGAATATTTGTTGCATTTATATTTATGATTGTTGATTTCATTTCTTTCTTTATTGTTTTTTTTTTATTGCCATGTGAATCGTTGATTACAATTGACTGCCCGAAGTCATTAATTTTTATTTTGCACATTTTCGACGACATGTAAAAATATTTTTGTCAAGACTAAAAGAGACTCTGTACCCAGAACCTAAATTGTCAATCCCGCCATTGCATACATACACGCGAAGCATGATTGAGTAAATTCCATTTGGTGAAAATAGTTTTATGCCAAACTTCGATATTGTGCCAAAAATTAAGACACAGCTCTAATTTCTTCTTCTTCTCTTTCTTGAGCGTGTAAATTGAGTGAGGTTTATAGGCAAATAAAAATCCGAAATAAAATAACAACAACCACAAATAAAAATGGTTTTAGTAAAGTGCAAACGCATTGAATAGTATTTTAAAAGCAGTTCAATAGCATACACCAAATTTAGAGCTGTACAGGAGTCGAAAACAAAGTAGAGCTTAAAGCAGGAGGTTAACACAATGGCGAACAGCGCTTACCACATTGTGGAACGCATTCTTTTAACGAAAGATTTGATTTCCAAGGTGCTTTTCAACACCTCCACCCTTGTCTGCAGATTAAATTGCAATTTTGCAAGATCTAGTAGAATTGCTGTCAGCTTTTGATAATGCCACAGTACAGTGGTCGGCACTCAAGTTCGTTACTATTTCATTAAGAATTTCTTAATTGTGCGTATTATTAAACAAAAATTAAACTTAAGACTGACGAAGGTCGTAAAGCATGCTATTTTCTAATTGGTGGCGTTAAAAGAATATTGTTGCCATATGAAGAGCGCTCGCTACCACGGTTGGGAACCATGTTGGACCCAAAGTTCAAAAAGCAGGGGTTCCTTTTCCACTACAACGCCATGCATGTCACAAAATTGTTGGAAAAGGAGCTGTAAATTAATTAAAAATGTACTAGAAACTCCTATTACACTAGTTTACAAATTATTTTTTGATCGAGGGAGCTGGGCTCTCATATCTCAAATATCTATTGAATTGTGTAACATTATTTAAGATCAAATAAGATCTCATGGAGGTATGAACAAATAAGTCGAAATACTGCCAAAAAACTAGCTATTCGCGGTTTTCTCGAAAACTATTCTTTGAAAAAATAAATGGTTTGCATTTTTGAAATCAGCGACCAAAAATACATCAAAAAAAGTATATGAGAGCCCAGCTCCTTTTTTGCTGTAAACTAGTGTTATTGATGGGCCAGATACGCTAACACCACAACAAACACTTTCACAATTATTAAGCTTCATTAATAAAAACACCGCTAACATGAGCAGAATAAATCGTGTGGATATACTGATTGAATTGCGACAATATCTATAAAGTACACACTCACCTCAGGAGATCGACATTTTAGAATTTGGAAAGTGAGTATGATTATATACTATTTCAAGCTTAATTTGTATCACTAATGTTATTTACAGCACGTTTCGTCTGCTTCGTTGTTAACATATTGTGTCGACAGAGTCGAAAAGGATGTTAAGACGAACAAGACTAATACTGATGAATAATAATATAATATAATTAATATAAATTGCTTATTATTTAAGAATGTTATTATTTTTTAGTATTATAAGCATTTGAAAATGTGTTGTTTTAAAGTTTTATTTAATATTTTATAAAATGATGAAAAATGCTGTGTAAATGCGACTTTTTTACGTGTTGTTTTCGTTGTTCTAGACCATGTCGAACTGCTTAATTTTTAATAAACGCAGCATATTGAACAAAGTCGCATTTGTAACCTTGAAATTTTGTTGTAATATTTTCAATAAAATTGCGTTTAAATTTTCAACAAAGTTGGTTATTATTAGTATTTTATTATCCATTTTAGCTTATATTGGTCAAATGCCAAATTCACTCAGTTATGTATGCATATGTATAAGTACACACATATGTCAAATCAAAAAAAAAACAGCTGATCAATTGCTGAAATGTGTAGTGCAAACAGACATTTCAGCGTTTGGCATTTTCAACCCAAAATGTGTAATGTAATTGTGTATGCATAGGAAAATATTGAATGCAGGGTGTCCCGCGGTCGGGTTTAATCAATAATATAATTTTAACTTGTTAATCTAGGGTGTAAGAAAACGATGTGAAAAATCATAATAAAAACGCCTCTTATAGCACAGATGTAAACAAAAACGGGGAAGACAGGTACTCGTTATGAATAAATTATATAAGAAAGGGTATATTTATTGGTGTGGATGGCTGAAACTGCGGAAACGGAAACTGTGTTAATTTCCGACAGCAAAATGTTAATGCCGACGATGGACGTGAACTGCAATTGATTTTAATGAATATCCGAACTGAAAGAATCATTGAGTACTTTATACTCAATACACAAACACAAAAACATATGTATAAGCATATTCAAATAAAACAGTGCAGTATGTGAACTTTAATCAGTTTAACCGCTATGCAGGCAAGCAGAACACTTCAGATGGCGGCTGACAGTGCTCTGTATATAAAAAGTTTGTAATATCTTTGTTTTTTATCCGATTGTGATCAAATTCAAAGTGGCTTAAGATGATCATATGTGTCAAACATACTAAAAACAAGAAAGAAACGGCTATCTTCGGCACGACGAAGCTATATACCCTTGCAATGGTCTCCTAAGAAAATTTTGATTGCAAACTTATAGGATATATTAAAAAACAATTAAGCTCTTCAAACAAGCACTTTCGAACGATGGTTTCTCTAGGAGCTATACGATATACATATATTTAAATTTGGACTGATGGTACAAATCGAAATTCTACATCGCTATACCAAGTTTGGTTTTGATTTCTTAAAAAAGAAAAATGTATTCATACAAATACTATTCATGAAAATGAAGCCTCTTCGATTTTTCCTCCATAGCTTTATAATAAAGTGGTCCAATCGGACTGATTTTGACATACAAGCTACATACATTATCAAGCTTCATCTGTGCCGAGTTTAATCAAGATAGCCCAAAGATAAAATCAAAAAACTTTGCATAGAAACAGACGGACGGGCGGATAGTCGAACAGACGGACAGTCATACAGACGGACAGACATCCGGAGATTTCTGAACACCCCAACAAACTTTCGATTCACTTGCCCAAACCAAATTTCTTATTATTAATATTGATCCACTGCAGATCCTACACTTAATGCACACCCAGTCTCCAGTTATTACGTATCATAGTTTTGTCTCTAAATGTGTAATGCATAGTAGAAGACGTCTCCGACCACATTAAATACATAAATTCTTGATCAGGCAGATGAGCTGAGTCGATATAGCAATGTCCGAGTGTCCGTTTGTCTGTCTGTCCGTCAGTTTTAAAACTATCTTGATGAATTTTGGCACAGATGCTGCTTTTTTGCTGCAGGCACTACATATATCAGAATCCACCAGATCGGACCATAGCTGTCATAGGATCGATGAGTCCAGAAAATGGTTTTTTAAGATATTAAAATGGAACTTGGCAAATCGATGCAGGGTTGCGATCTGTCCAATCCGAAAAAGTTTCATCAAAATCGGACCACTATATCTTATAGCTCCCTTAGAAACAATTTTTAAAAATGCGCTGGTATGAAAAACTGTGTTGTTTTTCAAAATATCCAAATAAAACTCATTAGCTCGATGAACCATTGTTGCAATAATATAAAATAGAGATTTATATCTTGCGTAAGTTGCGTCTGTGTACTGTAAGGATGTTTCTTTGGCCAGAGTACAGTTCTCAGTCTCCCCAGGGCCACCTACAGAACATTTATAATTGCTGGGACAACATGGGATCAGAGGGAGTAACTCAAAGCCATAAGGGGAGAGGCTCAATTGGTGATACTTTGTTTAATTATTTTCCTTCGATAGTTTCGTTGTACAGGGAAAACTTAAACAATTATGATTATTTTAACAACTTGAACTTGAACTCTAAATATTTTAACAACTTTGAACTTGAACTTTGCCTTGAACTGTGTCACGTTGTAATCCCCGAACGACATGCCACGCTGCGATACTCACACGACCGCCCCATGCCATGCTGCGATCCTCGAACGACCGTCTTTCCTCGCTGAACTATGCCATGCTGCGATTCTCGTCCAACTACCTTTCCTCGCTGAACTATGCCATGCTGCGCTCCTCGTTCGAATGCCTTTCAAAACCTGCACCTATGCATCCTTTCAACTGGCATTCCTCGCTATTCGTTGCCTTGAACTGTGTCACGTTGTAATCCTCGAACGACATGCCACGCTGCGATACTCACACGACCGCCCCATGCCATGCTGCGATCCTCGAACGACCGTCTTTCCTCGCTGAACTATGCCATGCTGCGATTCTCGTCCAACTACCTTTCCTCGCTGAACTATGCCATGCTGCGCTCCTCGTTCGACTGCCTTTCAAAACCTGCACCTATGCATCCTTTCAACTGGCATTCCTCGCTGAACCGTGTCACGCTGCCTCGTACGACTGCCCAGAGTGTGGGTTTTCAAACTCCCTCGAGCCTGTGACCGACTTTTGTTGCAGTCGGCGTCGCTGCCTGCGTTGATCGTCTACGTGCCAAAAACTCTTTTAACAACCGGCGCTAGGCGTCGCGCTCGCATCATTTTAGGCACGATTGAGAGAGACTAAGTTACGCCACGCGCACGACGGTTATGTTTCGTTATATTGTGTCGCACACGTATGACGTCACTTTTTAGCAAAGGCTACGCAACAGACCCACAGTATATGCCAAATAGGCATTTTATTTAGTTAATCGACATCTGCTGCTGATTGGGGGACCTGGTTTGGAAGCGACTCCCCGCATAATATAGGAAAATGTAAAGCGCGTCTAATGACATACCTCCGACCTCTTCATTTTGCATTCATTATCTGCAATAGCTTGACAAAGTTAGAAAATGTTGCCAAATTTGTATCTTTGGAATTTCTTGGAATAGCTATTTCGTCGGTAGCAAGAACCGATACTTCTTGACTGGGTTTTCTATTGCGTCGTTGACCTGTTGACCGCTGTTGCGCTGCTCATTGGCTCTCTTCTGTTCTCTTAACCTAACTCTCTTTTAAAAAGAACAATTTATGTATTTAAACGATAGGAAAGTTCAAAAAAAAAATAAGTATGTGATGCAGCGTGCTGCGTCACAGTACCACCAGTTTTTTTCTAATACATATCTTTATTTCGAAATCGATTAAATGAAATATATTCTTGGTTATGGGAAGAATTTTCTAAGCTCTTAATAATACATTAAGAAATTCTTTACCTTTTGGTGTTATTTATAACCAATAATGGTGTGTAACAATATCAAAACATCAACCTCCCAATTAATGCGCACAAAACAAATAAAGTTTGTAGTCTTCTTTCTTAATAACTTTCATGTCTCCTTATTAGACTGTGGCTCTCTAATACACACATATTACCAGCTCGACTCATAACACATGGATTTGCTTAAATAAACTTATGTGCGTACATACATATGTAGGCACTTACGCCACTGCTTCCAATTTCGCTTTCATATTGCCAGTGTTTTATTACGCGTTGAGAGGGGTGGTAAAGAGCACTCTGGCCGTTCATTCAGTAAATGCACGGTGTATGGCTACAATTAATGTCTTACACGCTTGTCCATATGACAGTTAGTTGGCTGTGTGTAGGCCATGTGGTGTGTTTCTAGACAAAATGGCTTAGGTAGTCAGTTTTTGTGCTTATATTTGGACTTTGGTTTAATTAATTACAAGATTAATGCGCCTATATGTACATAAATGCTTCTGACAATCTTTGCCCTTCCTAAACGAAAAGCAATTTTCAATTACCTACTGCTTTGCTGTATACTTATTTACTACATGCATTACACTCAATCAAATCAAGTTCCAGTTTAAAAAGTAATGTTTATAATATTTGCTGACATATATTTTTTAAAAAAATTTTATGGCTTTTACAATTGGTAAATCTAAAGATCTAAGGAGTGATACAAATACCAGTATTCTAGTCTTGAAAAAAATTCTGATGAAAAAAAAGAGCCGTTGATTTGTTACTGTTTTATATCCACTGTTTTTTAAAACAATAACCATAAATTAATTTGCTTTTTGAAAAGGAACACCGCCCGGTGTCGCGGATCGCAAATATTTCGCATAAACTCGAATATTGCAAATACCGAGTTGAAACTTGTTATACCATGTGACGCAGCACGCTGCATCACATATTTTTCCTTTATATTTTTATTATTATTATTATTATTATTTCGCTTAGGTTTAATATTATAAGTTTTAAGTTTACATTTTTGATTTACTATAATTAACTATAGTTTTAAGTATATTAAGTATATTAAATTCATGCTAGTTGATAAGATTTACTAATAAACACTCATGAAAAGTTCCCTTAAACTAAATTTGGCCGCAGCTTTTTATTTTTAAGAGAAAATTAAGTTAAGAGAACTGAAGAGAGCCAATGAAGAGCGCAACAACGGACAACAGATCAACGACGTGGTACAGTTTAATGTGAAGAGTTCAAAGTTAATACTATAAGCAAAGTTCAAGTTGTCAAAAAAAATCCTAAATATGAAATGAAATAATTAAACAAGGCATTATTATATTGATAATAATAACTTTTCTCTTTTATTTTATTTTACAAACTGCGGGGTTCAACACCTAGATAAATATATTAAATAGATGTGACAAGACTTTGGATACATTTTCCCCAGTCGTTGAAATCTACGTGCATGTGTGTTCATAGGTCAACTGTAGTACACGTGGTTTATACCCGATATATTGTTTATATACCTATGCGTGTTAAAGTTAAAGCAGGTTCATGTGTTATAGGTCAACTGTAGTATACGTGCGTTTATACCTGTACTACAAGTTAATACAGGTTCGTGCGTTAGGTTAACTAGGGTTTGAGGCAAGTCAGTGAATCATAGTTCTGGGTCAAAGTATCGCCAATTAAGTCTCGCATGGTCAATGATCGCCCCTTAAGGCTTCGAGTTACTCCCTCTGATCCCATGTTGTCCCAGCACTTATAAATGTTCTGTAGGTGTCCCTGGGAAGACTGGGAACTGTACTCCGGCCAAAGAAACATCCTTACAACCAAAACACTTGAACAATATTTTAGGTTAATTTGATCATTAACACCCTAACTACCCATATAAGACAGCATTTTGGATAAGTAATAACATTTTTCAATTTTTAACAGCCAAAACTTTTAAGGGTGTCGGGACCTTCTTTTTTTTTGATACCCTTACAAAAGGGTTTTATATTTTGTCTCGAAATGTGTAATACTACTATATCGTATAGCTGCCATAGGAACAATTGGGTGAAATATGAGTTATTCTACGCAAAAGTATTCAAATTATTTTCTTTATATTATAAATGATTACTAACATGTACTTAATTTATTTAAGTTGAAATTAATTGTGTTGAGCTACTAAGTTTTTTTAGCAGCTATTTTGTTCAATGTATTTCAAATAAAAACACGATGTTTTTAAAACGTTATAAATGGTATATTTAGCTGTGGCTTGGACGCAAGCTTCGCTTTCAAAACAAAGTTTAGTAAGTAACCGTACGCGGGGAAAGATTAGCAATTACTACAAGTCAATTTACCGACGGCAAAATGCAATGCGGCTGCCGAGCGAATTTAACGTTAGGCAAGAGAACATAAGTGATTGTGTTTCGTTTTTATATATTTCAAAATAAACAATATAATTTAGGGTGATCTGGCTGCTGCTGCTCCCGACAAATTGTTTTTATTTATTTTTACGACATTAACTTCTGATTGCAATGGTATTACATTTTCAGCGTGCCGAACGCAAATCTATAGTATTTAAATTGATTGTATCCCAAAAACATTTTTCAGACATTTCTTAAGTAAAAATGCTGATCGAATCCGAAAATGAAGATTTTGATGATTTTGAGACTCCAAAAACTAATTAAAGTGGTCAGTTCAGCATTTAATTCATAAAGTTACATTAAAATTGCGTCAAACAAGTTATCGTTTATTAAAATTCATGAATAAATTGCCAAGTTTTAGCCATCACACAATGGAAATTTTCACACAAATATTTAATTTTTCACTTTGAAACTCGCAAATTCTATATTTGTCGAGTGAAGTTGTTTTTATTTTTTTATTTTTTTATAATAAGTTAACCTACAGAGTGATTCGAAAATCCAAATTACTTTTGAAAAAAAAATTTTCACAAAAAATTTAACTTTTTAAAATGGTGAAATTTTTATGCAAAATTTGTATTTCAATCTATAATTTAATTTAAGATTTTAGTATGACATACTGATAGACAATTGTATTACCTTTTCAAGGCATCTTTATTATTATTAAAGTATGTTCGGAAGTATGTACCAAAGCTACCTTTTCAAAAGCTGAATATCTAGCTTTTTGGGATTAGCTCGGTCACGGCAACCTATTTTAAAAAATTTTTTTTCGGAACCATCGACCAATTTTACATACATACGAGATACAAAATGCTTTTTGATAGTGTTCTGTACAAAATGATGACAGGACTAAGAAAATGGCTGTATTAAGGGCAGACTATTAGATGTTTTTGCTTTCATTATAATTGAGAAAAACTCTATTTAGAACAGCATCCATCTGCTGACAAAACTTCTCGGTAAACTTATCGCCGGCCAATTTGAGCTTTTTGGCAAACTGAAAAGTGCCTCATCTTTGAGTCGTAAAGGCCAAATTTTATAGATGTACGGTGCTTTAAAATAGCCGTGTAGCCGTGACACATGTGGCAAACTCCAGTCGCGCACCAAAAACTGCAGATGTTAGAATGACTTCTGGCTAATGTCGGCTAAAGACGTCCAGGCATGCATATTTGTGAACATTTTACATTAACTTCCTTACAAAATACTAACCTTTCCGGTGGGCGTTGCTACGCTCCCGGTTTAAAAAAATGAAACAGAAAATAAACAAATTTATCAAATTCTCCAACGGCACTATGATTGCAGCCTAATGCGCCACCAGGAATACTTAAGATAAGATTATTATACAATTTTTAAATGCATTTTCCACCCACTTCCCGAAATATATTTGACAAAAAATTTTACAGAGTTCCAACCTACGATATAATAGGAAGCTTCAATAATAATTGCAGGTTTCTAGCTTCTACTGTTTGACCTGCTTGTGAGTCGCCAATTAGTCAGTTGAACAGTTCCATATGTATAGATACATTGAAAACTAAGCTTCTTCGATGAATATGTCAAATGTGAAAAATCAGAGAGCTGTCACGTGGATATTGTTAAGTTTTTATAATCAATCGACCCGAAGCAAGTCAAATGTCAGTAACTATAGAGGTAATTGTATGTTGTCCGCTGTTCCTAAGATTATTGAGAAATAAATAACTTGTCAACTTCAATATTTATGTAAATTTATAATTTCACCTTGTCAACATTGATCTACTACCACTAACCTTTTGGAATTTACTTCATTTGTTGTACATGCTTTTCAAAATAAAATGCAAACAGATGTCATTTACACTGATTTTAGTAAAGTCTTTGACTCCGTTAATTACACAATTGTGTAAACTTCATATTCTGGGATCTCCAAATAACTTAATTCTTTTGAAAAAGTCTTTTTTAAAGGATTACTATCCAAATCTGTCCGAGTTACATCTGGGGTACCGCAAGGAATCCATCTTGGCTCCATGTTATTTACGCTTTTTATAAATGATCTGCCTTCTGCAATAAGTTACTCTCGGGTTCTGATGTAGGCGATGATGTTAAGCTTAGCTTGTCGGGTACTGACTCTCTTTTTGGTCTCAGGTTACAAACTGATCTTGGCAGTTTTCAAACCTGGTTAAAAGTAAATTTATTAAATTATAATTGTAGTTAATGTAACGTAATGTCTTTTAGTAGGCGTATGTCCTTTATTAAATAGTTATTTTCTAAATATGAAACCACTTGAACGAATTTAGTCGATTACTGATTTAGGAATTCTTTTGGATCCCAAGCTTAAGTTTGACAAGCATATTTCTTCTATTACTAATCGAGTCTTTGAAGTCCTGTATTTCATAAAGAGCTCATCGTAAGAATGCAACGATCCCTATATTACTCAATCTCTTTGTACTTCACTTGTTCGTCCAATTCTGGAATATGGATCTAGTATATGGTGTCCCCAATTTAAGGTTCATCAGGACAGAATAGAATCTGTACAAAAACAATTTCTGCACTTCGCTCTTACGGGTCTTAACTAGAATATTAATATTCGCATGCCTCCTTAACGTAGTAGACTTTTACTAATAAATCTTCTCTCTCTTTCTGATCGTAAAACAATGTTTAAAATTTATCCATCCGAATTAATAAGAAAAATTAGTTTTGCTGTTCCGATCAGAATTACTTTCTCTTCAAACCTGTAGTACTAACTATGATATCCAATATCATATCAGAGCTAACTATAATAATCTTTCTCATATTATATTGTAGGTAATACTTTTTCTATTCGCTTCCTTATAACGCTATTACCTTCTCATCTAATAAGTGGACAAGTGCTGATCTATATATATTAATAACCTAAACGAAACTCTTACGAATGTTAGATTCCCTTTTTAGCATAGTAAAACATTTTTAATTAATACAAGATTTTTACCACATGTTCTTATGTCCAGTAACTTTACGCGAATATTACCAAAAAAAAAAAAATATATTAATTATTTTTTTTTTTATAAACATTTAAAAATTGTGTATGGGCATTTGCACTAGCAAAAGAGATCAAAACTCTTCACAATTTTTCTCTGCTTGAAAAGCACCAAACAGATTGTCGGATTAAGTGACATTCAATTGAAAAGAAAATTTAGTGCAAGGCAAGTGATGTTGCGTGAAATTAATTCGCACGCTGTGAATTTCATAATCATTCGAATTTTAACACATGCCGCTGTCTCTTTTTGAATTCCAATTGTCAAGTGAATTTAGTGAGTAGCGTATTTGTAGAAGAAATAATTGTGTGCTGCTAAATAATATGAAATAAATTAATTGCGCGTCAGGCAGCTTAAAAAGCAGATAATTTTGAAAAAATTATAAGTATGAAAAAAGGTTCGAGTTTCGACCATCAATCGAATTTAGTTACAATTATTTTCTTGTGATTTAATTGATTTTATGTAAAAATTTCGCATTGTGGAATAAACAACGTGACAATAAAATTTTATTAAATTAATTTATATTCGGCACGCTGAAGCGGACTTTTCCTTCAACGCATCACACATTTCGTGACAATATTATACAGGGGTGTCAGGGAAACCTCTTCCAACCGAATTTTAACCAAAAACCAATCCGTTGGTGCCACAGAAACCTCAAATCGATGATTTCAAAATCTCTACTGTTTTAACTTAAGATTTGTGTAAATACTCATTTAAATCGAGATTGTTTTTTAGATATTTGTCATTTTAATTTTCGCGGCTAAATTTTGAAATTGTGATTGTTGAAAACAGTTGTTTTTCGCAAAATTGAGCTAACATCAACTTAACAGCAACGCAATCTATGAAATTCTATCAAAAACGAGTTGTCATTCCCCGCGTTCATTCCAAACTCGGCTTTTTCCCATACCTGTTGGGCGCTGTTCAAGGTGGCACCCACCTGCTACAAGTTCTAGAAGTTGTAATTCGTACCATAGTACGACCATAAGACTTCATATAAAGTGCATATGCTCATTTGAAATTGCACTTGTAATAAAAATTCTGTGGGTTAAATTTAATGAATATTTATTAGTTTGTTTACTGAAGTTTTGCCCCTTGCAAACAAATGATCAGCTGAATGCAAACGCATCCAGTGCAGTAGAAACACCATCCAAGACCTATCGAGT
The DNA here is from genome assembly GCA_035043045.1 of Hirtodrosophila alboralis. NCBI lineage: Eukaryota > Metazoa > Arthropoda > Insecta > Diptera > Drosophilidae > Hirtodrosophila > Hirtodrosophila alboralis. The sequence goes on from JAWNNH010000054.1 coordinate 16,711, forward strand.
TAGCCTGTTTTTGATGGCATGACGCGTTTGTGTGAAAATCGGCTATAACTTACTAACTATTGTATGACGTTCGGCTGCAGCGCTGCCGCTCATAGAAATCGAACCTCTATATCTTGTAGCTAGCATAGGAACAATATGTCGAAAAGTTCTCGTATGAAAAACGTTATTGTTTTTTAAGATACTAAAACCGAAGTTGGCATTAAAAATTTTATTAGGAGACCAATGCAAGGGTTTGTAGCTTCGGCGTGCCGAAGAAAGCCGTTACTTTCTTGTTTTTTTTACTTTATGAGTTTAAAATGGAAATTTAAAATTTGATTTAAGAATATAATTTTCCTTATCATGTTCAAACGAAATTTAAATTGAAATCAATTCACGAAAATCTTCATTTCAATAAGTAATTTTTACGTTTAATTTGTGCGTCTGTAATTCTTAAACAGTTCTAAAAATCAATATTTATCGCTTCTCATTTATTAAATCTAAACTTGAGACTTAAAACATCATCTCTTCCACTCTAAACTTTCGCAACACTTTTCACACGCCCTTTGCTAAGTCCTTTTCTAAATTGATCGCTTTCAAGATTATTTCCCCTTGAAACGGGTTAAAATTAAGAAATCTGGAATTAAACGAGCTAAAATCCGTAATTAAAATTACCTTAATTGAATCAAGATTTTTATTTTCAGTTTAAGAACATTCAACATTCAACACATTCACATTGATTTAACGACGAAAATTTAATATTTTAATTTTTTTTTTTGAGTTTACAGGTTTTTTTACGCAGCATGACGTTTTAGTTGGTGACATGTTAACACAAACTCGAAACACTCACTCACATTCACTTTTATTCTTAATGTGCCCCCCTCTCCTGCACACCTTTCCTTCATTGCATTTCTCTTAGGTGCAAGTGAGAAATACCAACATTCATTAGATTAGTGCGACGGTATTTTGGTGATTGATGTGTCTGTTATTCAAATGTGGGAGGCTCTCATATGCAAAGAAATCTTTAAATTCCATGTACATGAGAAACTTTTGACATTTTTATCATACTGAGGAGCACACGCTCTTAGGTCTATTTAACATTCAAATAGCGTGCCCGCCTTTTCTCTTTTGCCACACTATATTCCAGTTTCTCATTCTCAATTTTTAAAGGCTCCAACTTTCGATAGGTAATCCCTTGATTGATGCGTCCAGCGACAAAGCATACATAGATACACACACACTAACAATACATTCCAAATACTACATACGCTACTAAACATTCTACTTCTTGCTGTATCCTTTGCCCTAGTGCCTCACTGATAGGCAGTAGCCAAAATCAACGCCTTTGTAAATTTGCGTGGTTTGGGCCGTGTGCTTGTGTTGGTAAGAGAATGTGATGCTAGACATATGATGACAAAGACGATTTTAGCATTTTTACCTTTTGATTAGGCCAGAAAACATGAGTCGGAAACTCTGATGCTGTAGGAACAGCGAGAGCAAATCAAAGGCTGTTATCTGCTGAGGCACGTGAAATATCACCTTACGTTGGTATAGATGAGGTAAACAGAACCAAAAGTAAAGCATTTGATTTTCCAGTATTAACTCCAAAACAAGAATGTTACTTGTAACAAAGCTTCCAAATTAGTTTCCGCTTGGCTGCATCTTGTTGAGTATAGGGTCAGAAAATAACAGTGACTGGCTAATGTGATTATTGTTATTAGGAGCGGCTTTATTTATGCACACACAAAATATTTAAAAAGTTTTAAATATTACAAGGTTAAACTTTTTTTAAAATTCAAATGAGTGGATTTACGAAGTGCTTAAAAGATTCTGAATCATAAATTATCGCGTTATAAAAATTAAGCTTTCTTTATTCAGTAAAGAACACATTATGAATATAACCACCTTATTACATGATTAAATGATCGAGTTGTTCTAACGCGTTTATAGCCCCATTTACATATATTTATTTACATAAAACAAGAAAGAAACGGTACGCCGTTTCTTCGGTACGCCGAAGCCAAATACCCTTGCAATGGCCTTCTAAGAAAATTTTGAATACTCGTCCAATAGTTCCTATGGCAGCTGTATTATATAGTGGTGCGATTTCAGTCAAACCTTATCAGATAGTACAGAACATATTTCTGTATCAATATGTTGAGTTTGGTTCTGATATCTTGAAAATCAAAAAAGCTTCGCATAGACGAACTTATTTCTCACCCAATTGCTCCCATGGAAGATATATGATATATGGTCCGATTTTGATCAAACTGTTGAGTTTTATTTCGATATATTGTTAAACAAAAAAGTGTTTCAGTTTTTACAAGCACTTTTCGACCAATTGTTCCTATTTGAGCTATAAGATATAGTGGTCCGATTTCTATGAGCGGCAGCACTGCAGGCGAACGTCATACAATAGTTTGTAAGTTATAGTGGATTTTCGTTGGTGGATGATATGAACGCGTTTGCCATTCACATCGAAACTCGCCTGACGCACGTTCAAGTCCTATGCTATTTGCATAGGCTGTTAGATATGGGACATGTGCTGTTAGGTATGGGAAAAAGACGAGCTTGGAATGAACGCGGGGTATGCCAACTAGTTTTTGGTAAAATTTCATAGATTGCGTTGCTTTTAAGTTGCTGTTAGCCATTAACAAGAGAGTATATAGACCAACCGCCCCATAGAAGGAAAATGGATACCCCGAAATTGCATCAGAGGTCCATTTATACTCTCTTGTTAATGTGTTAGCTCAATTTTGCACAGAGCTGTTTTTAACACTTATAATTTCAAAATTATGCGGCGAAAATTAAAATGACTAATATCTCAAAAACAATTTCTAAAACTACTGAGCTTCATAAGGTTTTAATATTCCATATAAGAACCTAATTTACTTTATTATATTATCATATTTGTGATGATGGTCAACCAAAACAGAAGTAACCATATAAGAACCTAATTTACTTTATTATATTATCATATTTGTGATGATGGTCAACCAAAACAGAAGTAACCGCTGATTACCCCATTCTATAATTAAAAATTTGAAATTGCACTTGTAATAATAATTCTGTGGGTTAAATTTAAAGAATATTTATTACTTTGTTTACTGAAGTTTTGATCCTTGCAAACAAATAATCAGCTGATTGTAACGTTATGTTATGTTAATACACAAACATACAAACTATTTAAAATTGTTTGATTCGCAAATTAATATGTTATTAACGCAGCAAATCATATTGTGAACCACAACATTTTACACGAGGAAAACATATGACTGTACAAGTCAAATTTAAAGGACCGTTAAAAGCTTTACATATATTTTAGAGCGTTTGTTAGTGATGTGGGAAATGGTTGTTATTATCGACACTGTTGTGGAATTTCCCTTATGTATGTGTCGTATCGTTGAAAAATTGTGTATGTGATGTAGTTGGCATTGTATTATGAAGTAGTTGGCAACGTCTGTCTTGTCATTGTTATTTCTGTGCAGTGTTGCCTTGAATCCGATATTTCGTAGAATGGTCACATAAGAAAAAGATTGACCAAAGTGAGCTATAGCTGAACGTCCACAGGGTTGTTATGTGTGGTTTTTGACAGTTGAGATGTGATTGAGAAATGCAAGTCACTTGAAGACCAGCTAGTGTAGGAAGCACGCGTTTTTCCAAAGTTTTAAGTAAAAGCAACAATGAACCAGAATTTTTTTTTTTTATTTTATTTATTCATTTATTTATTCTGGCAGACAATTAGTGCTGTCCCAGATAAGCAGACGTTATAATATTTCTTAAATGAAATAAAAGGATAGAAAAAGCCTAATGAAATTACATAAGTTTCAAATATTAATGACACTGACATAGGGGATATTTATTTGCCAGTCCGGCCAGCTATGCCCCTACTCACAGCCAGGTTAGTCAGTGTCATTATTTGAACATGAAGCTAAACAGAAGAGAGTTAGTAATAAAAGTTGAAAAAGTGATTATAATTAAAAGTTAAATTAGTACAAAAAAAAAAAATAAAATAAAATAAAATAAAATAAATAAAAAAGAAATATAAACCTAATGTTTAATGTAAAAAAATAATATATGTATATAATTAAAACTTAAATTAAAAAAAATAAAAAAATTTTTTTAAATAAAATTAAATAAAATAACATAAAAGTTAGTAAATAAATAAGAAAATAAGTAAAAGGAAAATAAGATTAATTTAAAGATAGGTATAGAGAGACAAAGGAAAGAAGTAAGAAGAAAATAAGGAAATTTTAGCTGATTTTAAGTAGAAGTAAGAAGAAAATAAGGAAATTTTAAAGAAAGTTAGAGAGAAATCTCTGACCCAATATAGATGTATTAGCCGGGATGGCCGGCTAAGCCTATACTCACATCTATTGTGGTCAGGGATTTCTTGTAAGAAATAGGGAAAGATAGTTTTTTAAAGAGGGAAGAGAGAGTTCAGTTGCGAGTACGTGGTATAATGAATTATAATTGACACATAACGCGTGAAAAGAACTGTGCAAAGCATAATCAGTTGTACATACTGGGAGGGTGAGAGGAAAGTAATTCCTCGTTGTACGACGAGGAACAGAAAAATTTATACGAACTAAAGAAAAATAGAGTCGATCTCACCAATAATTAATTTATGAAGAAAAACAACACCAAGAGTTTTCTACGATTAATTAAAGACGGAAGATTGAGAAGGAGAAGCCTACTGGAGTATGGTAAACGAAGGTTTGGATCCCAGGTTAAACCACGTACGGCAAAAAGCAAAAATTGCTTCTGAATAGACTCAATCCGATCCTGGTTAATACTGTACTGCGGACTCCAGATGCAGGAGCAATATTCCAAAATCGGACGAACAAGGGAGACATAAAGTAGCTTAATGGTAAAAGGATCATTAAATTCTTTCGACCATCGTTTAATAAATCCAAGTACTCCCTTGGCTTATTTAATAATGGTCGAAATGTGAGAATTGAAGTTCAATTTGCAATCAAATAAAACTTCAAGGTCTTTTACGGTAGTTATACGTTGCAATGGAGAATTGGCAATCGTGTAAGTGCCTAAATAGGGCCTAGTGCGATAGAATGAACGTACACTTAGAACAATTGAGTTGCAACTTATTGGTCAAGCACCAAAGTTGAATAGCGTTCAAATCGTCTTGCAGACGACTATGACGAAGGGATTCTGTGTATGAAAATAAAAGTTGTACATCATCTGCGTACATAAGTATGTGAGACTGAGACAGAATGGTAGGTAGATAATTAATAAATAATGTAAAAAATAATGGTCCCAAATGACTGCCTTGAGGTACACCAGAAGTTACGTAAACCGAACTCGAAATGGTTGACCTAAGCACTACTTTTTGGGTTCTGCCTTTTAAGTAGGTTGAAATCCAACTTAAGAAGGAAGGAGGGAAACCTATGCAGTTAAATTTATAGAGTAAGAGGTCGTGGTTCACAGAGTCAAAGGCTTTACTGAAGTCAGTATATATGACATCAGTTTGACTTTTCCTTAAAAATGCATCATTTACCAAGGTGGTAAATTCAAGCAAGTTGGTCGTAGTGGACCGACCCTTTACAAAGCCGTGCTGGGCAGGGGAAATAATAGATTTACAAAAATGCTGCAAAGAAGGATTTTTTTCAAATAACTTTGGAATATAAGATAACTTTGCAATACCTCTGTAATTCGATATATCAGATTTTCCACCGTTTTTATGGAAAGGAATTATATATGAATCTTTCTAGTTCAGCTTTTAGTTCAGCTAAAGAAGTACAACACTCCTTAAGGACACAACTAGGAATGAAAGTAGAGAAAGAAGATTTTAAGGAATTAATAGCGGAGGTTAGGGAGCTATATGAAATATTTGGAGTAAAGATAGAATTAGAGGGTAAAATAGTATAAGGATAAGCTGAGATAATAGGGGAAACAGAAGAGTAGGTTGATTGGAAAAAGTTGGCAAATAGATCAGCAGAAGCAGAGTCGTTGCTGGTTTTATACATCCCAAGAAAAAAAGAGGAAGGTAAATTTGAATATTTAGGCTTCGAATTAACAAAATTAATAAATTGTTTAGCGTCTTTAGCAATATGTTGCATATACACTTGTATGTCGGAAGATGGAGGGATGTAAGAACATGTGATAAAAATTACACGCGTTGGAAAAGTTAGCTTAACAGCAACTATTTCAACATCAGTAGGCACATTAAGGGAGATACGTTCCGATTGAAGTGTCGATTTAATGGCAATTAGTACACCATCACCTCGAAAAGTCAGTCGGTCAAATCTATATATAAAGTAACTATTTGTCAGAATTTCACAGTCAGATATGGTAGAAGTTAACCAAGTCTCTGATACAGCAATAATGTCGGATTCAAAAGAAAGACTACTCAAAAATAGATTTTTGAGTTTAGTTTAAAGGCCTCTAACATTCTGATATTGAATGAATGCAGAGTCGGGGCACGAACCTAGTTTCTTGCAATATTGCTGGCAGAACATCCAGCAGGAAGGGTTAAGGGCACGGGCTTAATTCGCCTTTTCTGTTTAAACTCATGAACAATCATGTGAGGTGGCCAAAATGATTGCAAACGAGTCATAAGGGACACCTATCTTAAACGATAATATTTCACGAGGTGTAGAAAAATTAAATTTAGAAATGTTCACCTTAGCAGAACATTTACTAGAAATGTAGGTTGCCACTGACTCGCAAATAGAATGTATAACTGATAAAGCTTTACGCAGTAATAGCAAGATTTATCATTAAATAGCAAAGTTATTTAATAAAATATCAAGTTTAAATGATAAATGAAACACAAAATAAATAAAATACGGAGCACAAAAAAAACACGTCTAATTCACTCAAAAGAACTCTCTCGTTAACGTTAATCTGACATATGTATACATCTATATTCCGTTTGTTTTATATTAGACTATATAAGTTTGATATTTATCTGTAGTTTTTGTTACAAATGTTTTAGACAATTGTTAAAATGTATTGATGATTATTAAAATTTAGTTTCGTTATTAGACGTTGCTGTGTCGTGGTTGCAGGCGTCGTTTCATATATTGTGGACACGTATTTGTGTAGAAAAATGCGTCTTTGATGACATCGTAGATCTCCTGCGCCTTTACTTAAGTTGTCTCTGTATGGCCCTAAATATTTTGGTGTGCTTATGCCACCACCAAATAGGGTTCGCTTAGTTGCAACTCTTCTTATTTCCTTCCTGCATATTTATTATTCTATATTTGGTGTTTTTTCGTAGCTCAAGCCTCTGTATTATTTCGTCATGTAATTTTTGTTTCAGCTCCATGCTGCGCTTGTTCGCAACTTAAGTCTAACAGGCAATTGAAACGGCGTCGTCTTGGTGCTTCTGTAGTACGTGGCATTGATTGTTTGCTGTTTTTTGTCCACATACCACAATTTACTCGGATGTTTACCATTAGATCGTAGCATCCCGTAGCAATGTGTAGTGTGTTCTGATTCGCTGCATTGTGTAATGTTATCTGAGGTAAAATCAGCATATCTGTCAGAGATAATGCGAACTAGGTTCCCGAACATCGCACTACGCGCTTGCAGTCTCATGAGTACCTCTTTTGCAGATGGCGTTTTTTTTTGAGAATAGCCAGAAAAATTTATTGAAGCTATCAATCACTGCTAGGATCAGTTTATACTGCCGATGTTTAAGACTAGAGGGCCTAAGAAGTCAGTATGTACAATTTGCAATAGCGGCTCTTTTTTAGGCAAGGGATGTAAATTCCCATCTTTTTTACCAAGCTTGCGTTTGGATACCATACATGTTATACAGAATCTGATTTGTGGTTGACTTTTATTGTCCAGCTTCGGGATGCAGTACACTTTGCCGATGATTTTATTCGTTTTCTGCACACCCTCTGAAAGGCATTATAGTTCCTTTCTCTAAACGGTATATTGTCCACATAGGAAATCTCTTCATCGGTGTTACTTCGGTGGAGCTATCCAACGAGGTTAAATATCTGGTGGTTTTTGATAAAAGACTAATGATTGAGAGTTTCATCTAAATAAACCAATCATCTAAGTTAACCAAAACTACACAGGCTTTCTGGAACTGTCGTAAATTCTTTGGAAAGACTTGGGGCTTCAAATCCAAAACCATTAAATGGTTAATTTACTTAATGGTTAGACTTCTGCCACTTATGCCGCCCTCATCTGGTAGTCTAACAAACAACAGGATACTGCTATAAGAAAATGCAGTAAACTTTTAACGTCTTGTGTCCATCTCACTCACTGAAAGCATTCCCTCTTGTCGAAACTATAGCTATAGAGTCAATCATTTGACTGCCTCCATTGCACATTTACATAAAAAAGGTAGATGCATTAACTCAAAACTTTCATCTCATACCGAAGGGGCTGGAAAATTGCCAATCAAGGTAATCGGTAATCAAGGTGACCAGCAATGGCTTACAGGCGGATCGAAGACCGATCAGGGAGCCGGTGCAGGAATATTTGCAATGGATAAGTGGCACAGTGTCTTTCAATCTGAGATTCACGCCATAGAGGTTTGTTCCAGACTAAACCTTAAGAAAGGCTTAAGAGGAACCAGCATTCTTATCTTAAAGGATAGCCAGTCTGCAATTCAGGCACTATCTTCACAGGATAGCCTCGAAATTAGTAGCGGACTACTAAAAGTGCCTCCAGCAGCTCTCATCCATCACATCAAGACTTCTTCGCCAATCAGTCAGTCAGTCAGGTTAAAGAGTCTTATATGTATATATAGATGTAATATACGCACCGCTCAGCATAGGCAACTCTGCGTGATCGGCAATTAATCAAAGTATAGTCTTTGTCGTTTTGTCGACACTTATTTTTTGGTCTGATTGCTTGCATGTACCCCAATGTCAATATGCACAGCTTCATTGTTGGTTACATCAATTTTCATTAGTGAACTGATTTTCCTTGCAAGTTTTCTCAATTGTTATACTGTTACGCTTAATTCCGTAAATGGCTTAAAAATATATATTTTAAAATTTTATCGGAAACTACTAAGAACTTTACCGAAACTTAAGACTTTCAACGAAAACATCGTGTTCAAATGAAACAAAAGGATTTACTTTATTGGGATTGCGGAAACCAATTAAAAAATGTTAACTGGTTTATTTAATGAAATTTTGCTCAAAATTAACAACCGGTGTCAATAAAGACGACTAGCCTATTCACGTGGCTTAGCAACTTTGTAACTTTGCAAGGTAGGAAGCTGTCACAACAACAAGTGGCACTGAAAAATTTTGTGCAACTGTGCTAACCCCAGAACCTTGACTACAAAATCTGTTGCCAAATTGCAAAATAGTGTTGTAAAAAGATATGAATTAATTTTGATAATTTCAATCGATATTTTGTATATTTTGGTATATTTTAGTGCTAAAGTATTGAAAACAGCTGCTTAATGTCGTTGAGAATCAAAAGTAAGAAATGCAGGCTTTGGTTGATAAGGCAACAGGAGTTTTTGTGGTTTATAGAAATGGAAAGCCGCAAATTAAAATTGGAGGAACAGCGAATGAAAAATGATTTTAAAGTAAAATCACTCGAGTTGAAACTGAAAACGGGGATATCGTAGGCTTAAGCTATACACTGGTCGGCATAAGTATTTTGACGAAATAAAAATAGTTCATTCTGGTATGTAATTTTGAAACGGCTTTGTTAAGAATTCTTGTTTATTTTTACTTTTTTAGTAGTAACTAATATAAACTTAAAAATAGGTAAAAAAAAATATTTTTTCATAGAAACTTAAAAAAATATATATTCATTTGTAATTTCATGTGTTGGCATAAGTATTTTGACAAGGTACTTTTTAGTATCCAAATAAGGTTTGGATACTTTTATCTAAACTTAACTTTAAAGTTATTAAAATGTACAGTGTCAGCAACAAGAATAGCACCAAGGCAGTTGGCTAGCTTAATCTTAGGGAAAAATATACATATAAGGAGATAATATCCTTAAAATATCCTTTTTGAAGGCGAAACATGTCCGGTAGTCGGCATACTGATCGGATATTCTCATCAAATTATCAGTATTGTCAATTCAATTGTGAAATGGCTAAAACATTGGAGAAAAGGAGCCAAAAGTCAAAATTACTCATATGGCAATTGCCTCGGCTGAGTAGAAAGGATTCTATTTAGTCTCCCACACATATAAAAAAAATTGAAAAAAAATGCAAGGATAACAAAGTTTAAGAAGATTAAGAGAACATATTTTAAATTAATACAGCTTTCTAAAGGTTCCGATGTTGACTCAACGACATCATGAAAAACGTAAACAGAATATTTCTTCAATTTTGTGTGAAAAGTTGCATGCGCAATGCAAAATTTTTTCCATGTCTCTAAAGATGTACATCGGGACCTTTATAAAGCTGTATTAATTTAAAATATGTTTTTTTAATCAATCTCTAAATTTTGTTATCCTTGAATTTTTTTTTAGATTTTTTTTTATTTGTGTGTGAGACTTAGAAGAATCCTTTCTACTCAGCCGAAGCAATTGCCAAATAAGTAATTTTGACTTTTGGCTCCTTTTCTCCAATGTTTTAGCCATTTCACAATTGAATTGACAATACTGATAATTTTATGAGAATATCCGATCAGTATGCCGACTATCGGACATGTTTCGCCTTCAAAAAGGATATTTTTAGGATATTATCTCCTTATATGTATATTTTTCCCTAAGATTAAGCTAGCCAACTGCCTTGGTGCTATTCTTGTTGCTGAAACTGTACATTTTAATAACTTTAAAGTTAAGTTTAGATAAAAGTATCCAAACCTTATTAGGATACTAAAAAGTACCTTGTCAAAATACTTATGCCAACACATGAAATTATAAATGAATATATATTTTTTTAAGTTTCTATGAAAAAATATTTGTTTACCTATTTTTAAGTTTATATTAGTTATTACTAAAAAAGAAAAAATAAACAAAAATTCTTAACAAGGCCGTTTCAGCATTACATACCAGAATGAACTATTTTTATTTCGTCAAAATACTTATGCCGACTAGTGTAGCTAAGATATCAAACACAAATATTGAAATACATATGAAATTGCTTTTATTTAATTGTGGCCACAAAAAACTTGCAGCTTAGTTGAGTAGATAAGCTAGTGAAACAGCACAATAGCTATTATGAAATCTATTGGCACTTGTCTCTGGATAGTTGACAACATGAATGCCTTATCCTTATTAAACAAATTTACCATCTTAACAAATTTGGTTTGACACGCGCAAACGTCTGAAACGTCTGTAGTCAAATAAGTTGAGGATATTTTTGCGCCAGCAATTTCTGACTCAATTTCGTCTGAGCGAGATACATTAACAAATGTTAAAAACATGAAATTATGCAACTATTCAAACAACGAATTCTACGCACCTTGAATTTCTTTGCTTTTAAATCATCAAGCATCTTTCCAAACTCACGCAGCACACGCTTATAAACTGACAACAATTATACAAATCTAATTGTCAAAAATGTAAACAAAAATCAGCTGACCTAGCAGAGTAGCTACGTTAAGGGCCGTTCACGTTACTGGTATTGCAAATTTGCAAGGTCACGTAAATATCCTATATGTATTTATTTTTTTTTTAAATATTATTTCTGTACTGATGAACATATGATCTGTTTTTTTTTTGCATGTTTCTCGTTTTTGGATCGCAATCTATTTTATTATTTGTACAATCTTTTGCTAGATATCGAAATAATTTAAGTGCCGTATTATTATTATTTTTAGATTCTAAATAAATAAATATCATGTGTGGAAAATTCTTCCTCTCACTAAAAATCTAGAAACAGCAAAAAAATACCAAATAAAATCTCACAGCTTATTTCGTGCGGGCGCGTTTTTAAGTAAATGGTACATCTTACACACACCTTAGATCAAATTTTTTTCCTATACCTTTTAGAGCATTATTATTAATAATTTATTTTTGCATTAATTTATATTTTTCCACCTGGCGTGAGATATTGTTAGCGATTGTTATTGTTACCATTCACTTAATCATTCCAAGCATTATACCTGAGATAAATCGGATCAATATCGGCTCGAACGCTCCCAACACGATTTCCACTGCCTGGGATGAGTTACATTTTGTCCCAAAAGTTAGGAAAAACAAGACAAAATTGGATCCAAAAGTGGTTATATCGGTTAAGGATAAGCTGACAAAGAAATATGGCTCAAAAACCCATTGTCCACTTAACATGACTTTTCGATATTCAGGCTCCGCAAGTAGAAAAAATGTTTCTCATAAGTATATTCGAGCTATAGTGTTAACTCTGGATCTCGATAGACGTAGTGCATCCCGTTTGGATAAAATATTTTCAACAACTTGACTAATAAAAATAAGTCATCTAAAATTTGTCGAGTTAGGTGCTCCCATAAATATTCATGATCAGCACCACGAGCTGAGTTTATATAGGCATGTCTGTCTGTGCGTCCCTCTGTCTTTCTGTTTCTATGCAAACTAGTCTCTTAATTTTGAGCTATGTATTTTGATGAAATTTTGTCAGAATGAGCTGGATTGGACCATTATATCATATAGCTCCCATAGAAAAAATCAGTCGAACAGTGCGTGTGAAAACTGAAAAACTTTTTTGTTTTAAGAGATATTGCAATAATAATTAACAGTTCGATGTTTAATTCTGATTTGTACAATTGAACCAAGTTTGATAAAAATCGGACCATATATCATATATCTTCCATGGGAACAATTGGGTGAGAATTAAGTTCTTCTATGCAAAACTTTTTTGATTATCAAGATATCAGAACCAAACTCACTATGTCAGAAATTATTTCTGTACTATCTGATAATGTTTGAATAAAATCGGACCACTATATCAAATTCAAAAATTTCTTTAAAGATCAGTGTAAGGGTATATAGCTTCGGTGTTCCGAATATAGCCGTTTCTTTCTTGTTTTTATATTTTTTAAAAGTCTGTGACCGTTTTAAAATCGACCGTTAAGTGTTTTGAGTGCAATTGTTTTAAAAGACTTTGAGTAAATTTTTCTTCTTGTATAAAATACTTATTAAATTTTTTACTTCCCACTTTTTGAATACCTTAGTTAAAATCACAAATCAGTAATATTAAAGAGACGCATTTGCAACCGCGCCATTAGCTGACCTCAACCGCAAATAGCTGCACTGAACCACTAAAATTGCAATTGAAATCAATTAGCTAATTATGGCCGCAAAACTACGCATACTTTCAATGAGGTAAATTTTCAGAATTTAAAGAGAACAGCAATATTAAATAACTATTAAATGCTCTTCCATAAAGAGACTCGTATCGTCTTTTGGTTGAACTTTGTATTTAACAAAGCCTAGTATACTAAAAGTCATGCAAAAGGAACGACCAGAAATAGTCTTTAATAATTCAAAATTTTCCTATTACCTAATTGTAAGTCAGTCAAATAATACGGGCATTTGCTAGCTACTGCTAAAATTGCGATCCGTTGCGAATAATTGAAAGAAGGAACCGTAGTTACAGCAATGTAAGGCGGGTGGCTCAAACTTAAACTTTGCGCTCGGAAAATAATATTATTGAAGGATTAAACTTTAAACTTTTAAGTGCAAAAACACTTCAATTGAATTGAATTGTGTGCATCGCAGCCAACGTCTCTCACACCAAATAGGTGTCCCTCAATGGCCCGTAATGTCATGGTGAGGACGCTCTTAGAGTCAGGTAGACAAAAAAGTTTTTGTTGTGGTTAATTTAGGTGTACAAACTACAAAGTTTCTGCCAGTTACAGTTGCATTACAATGTAATATTTACCAGTTGAAAAAGGGTTTTGTAGTCGTATTGCGATCAATCAATGATTAGAATTTTGTGTGAATATTTGTGGAGCCTTTATATTGCCATTGTTGATATCGTCGTTGTGGGTCAAAAGAGATTTTCTCCATATAATATGTTTAAAGAAGTAAACTTTTATGTTTTGCGATTCTAAGTTCAATCAAATTAATATATATATATAACCCATATATTTATACATATATAAATAATAATAAATATATGGCTAATTCGCTAATATATGCTAATGTTGCAGAATGTATACATTTGATAATTAATTTTTTAGGGATTTCAGTTTACTTAATATAAATCAATACAAAAAATGAGAGGCCACGAAAACTTTAAACTATAATTAAAAATTGCATTCATTGATAAGATACAACAAATGCTTTAAATGAAATTATCATTTTCTACATTTAGTACATAATGACAGGCAAGTCGAGAGGAGTAAAGCACATAAAAATTGAAAAGGCGCCTAGAAAGTTAACAAAAAATGCCGGCAACAGCTTAACACAATGGGCTTAAGAGGGGATGCCCCTTGAGTTCCTTTTCATCATGAATCCCATTGATAAGTGGTCTTTAAATAAAGTGAAATAAGTCAGGCAGCGCCTCTACAGAACTGACTGTGATGGGGATGATAACGTGGCAACACACAGTAGACTGGGCTTGTCCTTGACTATGAGCTGTCGGGTGTTAAGAATACCCATGGAACTAAGTATCTTTCAACGATGGGCGGTCCGTTGGGAACAGGTCATTTCTATTTTAACACGCTTTCAACGCTTTAGTGGGAAATTTTATTATTCTTTTAACTTGTTCGCTTTTGCGGGACTTTCATTTCACTGCATCCTTCCACTTCCTATTTGTAGAAGCTGAAGCAGCGTTTAAGTGATAATCCTGACTTATGTTCCGAATAATTTACTAAACTGTTGCCTGCACTTTCGGCTTCTTAACCTTTAGGTTAAATTTCGTCATGTTTTCTTTAAGTTATACGGCAAACTTGTCTCTACTTAATTGTTTTCTCGTGTAATATGATATAGACACGCATTCGGTTGCAAAATGTCATCCGTTCAAATTCCGTAAATACTTTGCATGCCAAGCGCTCGAAGAATAAACAGAAACTTGTTCCGCCCACCCCTTTCTCATTCCGGCTCTCACTCATGCTTATGCAACTAAGTGAGTTAAAAAAAAAAGTTGCGCACGTTTTTGTGAATTGATTTGTTGGCATTTTGGGTGCTAGTTCCACATTTCCTTACTATCCCTATTGCACCCCTATTTATAATGAATAATTTCCGCACGACTTGAATTCAATGGCCAAAACCGTTTGCCGGTTCAACGTTTGCCTAATGGCCATTATTATTATTATTAGGATTATTATGATCATGATTACAGCTGGCGCGCCTTTTACATTGTGCAGCGCATTATATCATTGACTATTTGGTCTACTATATTTTTTTGGCGCATTTCTTGAATAATTTTATGTACAGAAACTTGCTTAATATTTGATAATTTATTGTGTTCTTAATATAAATTGACGTCAGGAGAATGTTGTTGGCTAATTAATAAAAACGTAATACTTACTTGAAAAAGACGAGCATAAATATTTCGAAAATTAATGACAATGAACATTGTATAAGGTCACGACCGACAAATACCATTATTATACATTTTATAATTTTTAGCTCTTGCTTCTCTAGTCTACTACAAAATTTATTTTACATGGTCCTAAATTCGTGTAATTTAATAGTTGTCAATATCAGAAAACATTGAAATAAATAATATTTTCGCTGCTTTCTTCTAAAATTTAAAAAAAATTCAATAAATTTGTTGTTTTTCTTTTTAATACTAATCACGTTGATGCAGTGTACAGTTACTGAAACACAGTAAGTTTTTGATTAAATAACTCTCAAGATTAAGTTGTGAAGAAGTAAATATGTATATATATCTAGTGTAAGTTAGGTTAGGCTTAGTCGGTTGCTCGTACATAGAACAAGTTGATCCTTGTTTTCGGATACTGACGCCTTTTATCCAGTGTTCAAACATACCTAGTTTTTTAGAATAAACTGTCTCCAGGCAATGTCCCGTAAGTACTCTACAATAAGTTTGCAATTTCTTCTAGAAAGTTGGATTAGAAGGTGAGTGAACTTTTTATTGCATCTTGCACACTATTTTGCAAATTCTGTAAGTATGTTTTAGTAGACGCAATAATGGTAAGTCCCTCTCCTGAGCTCCATCCTAGTATTTCGTTAAGTGTATACTCTATGACAGAGCTGATAATTGTGCTTTTTGTCGTGAAGGCTCCCTAAGAAGTTCATTCACCACTAGTTTCCTTAGTACAGGAAACAAATCTCCGCCATAGGGCGTCCAACTCTGTGCCTCTTTGTCAAGGTGTTCTGCGTCTCAACAGTTTATGTATTAATAATTCTAATGCCTCGTGGGTTGTTAAATCAGTTGAAGATGTATACTTTTAATACAATATCTTTCATAAAAATATTTATTTACTTTCAGCCTGCACCATAAAAAAGTTCTGTGCAAAGTTTTATAAAAATTGCAAAAAACTGGAAGTTAATGAGTAAATTGCATAGAAAGAGAAGAAAATTGATATTTAGACTCAGATCGTCATGTCGATAAAAATCATTTGTTCTTTATAGGAGTCAAGTTACACAATTCGTGACAAAGTTAAAACATCCTTGTAAGGTTAAAATTATCAGCTATAATTTTAAAAATATGGTTATGATATTTTGCACGCATATTTCTCATATTCATCTTAATTTACACGCGCTTAATTTTGGTATTGTTAACGAGCAGTTTACTTATTTAACCAAATAACAATATAAAGATATCTAAATAATAAAGCCAATGTATACGTAAACTTATAATGGAAATGTGCAGATACACAGACGGACACAGATAGATTAACTACTCTGCTGATGATAATCAAGAACATAAACACTTAACAGCTTTATGTCAGTTTATAGACTATTGCACATATTCACTTAGCAATGTAAATTGGATTTGAACAAATTGATAATATTCACGGGAAATAATTGAAATTGCTGCAAATCGAAATTAAGAAAATAAATTAATTGACAACAATTTAATTTGATAATGCTCAATGGGTTTGTTTAAGGGTATAGTCGAAACAATATTTCCATTAATTGACAAATAAAAACAATTATCAAAAAATGAGAATCCTCGAATCTGCATTAAAATGCGAACTATACACAAATTGCAAATATTCGTATTACCAAAGAACAAAAGTCCCAACAAAATGTTTTTATGTACTTTATAAAAATTGGAAAAACAAACCACAAAAGTAAACAATGAAATTACACATAGAGACGCACAAAAATATCCTAAAAACAACAGCAATAAAAAAAAAACTTGTGCAATAATGACAGTATTTTCCCATTGAATGTTATTGCATTAGTTTGTCGCAAAAATAAAAAAAATAGAATAAAATTGCTTGCAACAGAAAACTTTTCGCAGACTGACACTCTGGCATGCCAATTGCAATATTATTTTGTTGGTGCGTATATGTGCTTACATTGCTTTAAGTTGGGATAGGGTTTACAGGAGTGTTTAATCCTCCGATTGACCAACAACCAATGGACCCATATGTATTCTCACTTATTTACATTTCACTTATTGCACAGTTTTCGAACACTATATATATATATACAAATATGTATACAAATATATATATGTATAATTTTCCAACCTACGATATATTTTGGAAGCTATTGCCACAAATATCAGAATTCTAGTTTCCACCGATTGGGATGTTCGTGAGTCGCCAATCAGCCAGTCAGTCAGAAGGACAGGCAGACTTCCGAACTTGGCTATTTGACTATATAGGCTCAGAACGTCGTCCTGAAAAAGAATATACATACTTTATGAGGTCGGAAAAGTCTTCTTTTATGCATTATAAATTCCGTGAAAAAATTTTAATACTCTTTTGTAATAGTATAATTCATACTTGATTTAATCTGCAAGAAAAAATCGCATGATGTGAAAGTCTTACAAACTCTCTCTTAATGAATGAACTCATTTTCTCATTCGTCAAACAATAGATTTTATATAGTAAATGGAGGCATATACTTATAAATTAGTAAAACTTTTAAAATGTAACTATTAATTTAATATAACTATAAGCTATGAAATTAACAATAAATTTTATTATATTAAATTATAACTTAATTTGTAAGATAATGCATTAGTTAGTACACATACATTCACATTAAAAAAAATAATTGTTAAAATTAGCTAAAAATATTTTTCGCATAGACATATTATAAAGACAGTTAAAAAAAATCAAGAAAAAAAGCAACATGCATTTCATTTATTAACTATATTGTTATATTGTACTAATTTGAGGGAGCTTCAAAGATTCGTATTTCCTTTGTGGTGAATACTTACCAAATATTGTTAAATGTACACGAAGTGCAAAACAAAATGAGAAAATTTAATTGTTCACCGCACTCTTTGCGCATGTTGAGCCAGTGTGGTGAAGAGCGGAGTTCAAGTGTAAGTATATGTATGGTAAAGACCTTTGAGAAATATTCCCCACAAGTAGAAAGCAACAAGTGTTTTCTGGTAGGGGAAATTGTTGCAGGGGTAATATTGGGCTGCGCCCCTTTAATTGAGGGATGTTGGGCTATTTCAGGGGAAATTGCCAAAGCACTGCTTTACCGACATTAACCGCAGTATGCAATAGAGGTGAGTAAAGTAAAAATTATAACATCGGTTTTAAAGGGCCCCTTATAGAAATTCCACTTCAAAATATTTTTTGTTGGGAAAATTGTAAGTGTTACCTTATCTAAAATTATATATTATAACATATTGTAGTAGAAGTTTACAAATAATTTATAATATATGATACTAATTAGCATCCCTATTAAATATTCAGCTTAAACGGTTGCGCATGAGTAAGAGCTAAAAAATTAGGAAAGGCATATTACAACAAAACAGTTAGTTCTGTTGAGACAAAGCTTTTGCAGCAATACTGAAATTTCTAGAGTCCAGAATCTATACCATTTAGAGGTCACAAAGAACGTGTTTCTGACAGACAAGACGGCTTATTAAATAATTTAAGCAACAAATTAAACTTAAAAAATTAAAAAAGAGGTTAAATAAATATAAATATATAGTATATATAGCTGGCTTATATGTGTACTAGCTTATATAAAAGGGTATTATAATTTAGTCTCGAAATGTGTAATGCATAGAAGGAGACGTCTCCGACCCCACAAAGTATATATATTCTTGGTCAGGACGAAGGATAAGTCGATATAGCCATTGTCTGTCTGCCTGTCTGCCTGAGGCAGCCAGAAGCGAAGGCAGCCAGAGTGCGTCAGGAGAGGAAAGAAAAACATCTGGTATATGTGCCAGTTACAAGGGCACCCAGGAGGCGAGGAAAATTGGTCAGAGCGCGGCAAGAGAGGCAAGCGTTCTTACAAAAAATCAACGAGGACCCACCACCACCGTGGGAAGTAGCAGCCGAGATTTGGGTAAAGATTGATTAACTAGAAAATCAAATCAATAATAAAGTGAGAGTGCGCCCTGAGGTGCACCCACGAAAACGGCGGCAAGATCGCCTCGCAATGAAAATAAAAATAAAATAAATACATATAAAAAAAAAAACAAACAATAAAATACAGTGCACTATTATAAATAAAGTAAATATCCACAATATATAAAATAAATATTCATAGTGTTAAAAAAAAATTTTTTTTTTAACTTAAAAATAATAAAATTTAAAAATGCTTTCTGAAAAAATGATAGAATTGTTAAGGCAACATGTCGAGATAGTAGGGAAGATTAGGATAATTGAAGCTAGCAAAACAGTAAATTTAATAGAAGTAGCAGTCTTACAAAAAGAGTTTCAGGCTAATCATAGCGTTTTGTGGAAAATTGAAGTAGTCGACCACGGCTACTTTAATAAAAAACAATACGAGGTGACAATGTCAGCTCTAGAAAAAATGAAAGAAAAAGCAAGTAAGGCTAGCTTCGGAGCGGAGAAGCTTGTTGATAAGCCAGTAGAGAAACCCGTTGATAAGCCTTTATAGAAACTCGTTGAAAAGCCAATTCATATGCAAAAAGAAAAGTTGATGGTTAATCAAATAGCCAAAAAAGTTTAGATGATAAACGAGCACTAGAATTTGATAAGAAAAAAACCGATAGGTTAAACGAATACAGCAACCAAAGTGAAAAAGGACATAAGGAAAAATAATGTAGAAATGTTCGAAATGAGAAAAAAGAAGATTTTGTTCCTTTGGGACGGAATAAAAAAAGAAATTGATTATTTCAAGAGTAAATATGAAAGTAATATTGACTTTGATGATGAAATAGGAATCCTCGAATTCAACGTACAAAATATAGTAGAAATATTTTCAGGAAAAATGAAAGTAGGTCAAGTAGTAAAATAGCGGAAAAAGCCAAAGTGCCGAAACTACAGGTACCCAGCTTCAATAAATGAATCAATACATTTAATAAAAATAAAATCTTATTTACCAGAGGAGGTAGATGTAATCTTTGCTCACATGATTATTCGAAAATTCAATAGGGAAGCGTTGCAATTATGTGAAAATCATGTAAAGAAAGCTAAAGAAGTTCAAAAACTGTCTGATGTAATAGAATATTTAGAGCAGCGGTTGAGTGCTTTTAGCTCATTGAAGGACGAGGGGAAAAAAACAGTCAGAAAATTAAATAGTGATTTTCTGGGAATTGCCCAATATACAAGGTAGCAGGACATTATGCATCACAATGTTTTAAATTTAATGGTATGAAGTCTGGGGAAGAGTAGAAATAATAAAAAAGGTACAATTGTGCTCAAGATGTTTGAGGCACTATAATACCAGGAGGTGCACATATGAAGGTAATTGTTTAAAGTGCGACAGACCTCATCACACTATGCTTCACTTAGAAAAAAGAGAGAAAGTGAACACGTGTGTATCTCAAAAAAAATCGTTGATAGCAACAGCAAATGTTAATATAAAATCAAGTACCGTGGGGTATGAAAAATTGCGAGAATTAATTGATAGGGGGTCGCAAACAACAATAATATCTGAGGAAGCAGTCCAGATCTTAAAATTACCAAGAATGAGGGCTTATACAAAAATTAGTGAAGTATCCTTAACAGAATCTAGTGTATCCGAATATAAAGTTAATTTAGATATACAAAAAAGAAACCCCGAGAAAGAACCAATTAAAATTAATGCTATAGTTTTGTCGAAACTAATGAAAACATTACCGAATGATGCAATACAAATTAATAAAACAAAATCGGACGGATATGTATTAGCTGATCCCGATTTTAACAAACCTGGTCGAGTAGATATAGTTATCAGAACAGACCTGTATGCTTACATTGTGAAAAGCGGAATAGTAAAGATCGACGGTCTCCTCAGTCAAATCACAGAATTTGGTTGGATCGTGTCCGGATGCACGAAGTCCAAAGGGCAGGAGTCAATAGTCACAACAACTATTGAGCAGAGAGATTTAGAAAGATTTTGGGAAATGGAAGATGAGGAAATAATAGATGAAGAAACAGAAATTTGTGAGAAAAATTTAATTAAAACAACAAATTTCATTAAAAAGGAAAGCAAATGGAAAATATATAGTAACTATGCCATTTAAAAAAGAAAAGAATAAGGTGAATCAAGACCAGAAGCGATGGCACGATTCCTTAATTTAGAAAAGCAGCTACAACGCAATAAACCGATTAAAAAAAGGTATACCAATTTTTTTAAAGAATATATGGACTTAAAACATATGGTAGAGTCTAAAGAAGAAGATAAATATTATTTACCTCATCAGGCAGTTATAAGAGACCCTAGTCTCACGACAAAGTTAAGAGTAGTGTTTGATGCTTCGGCAAAAACTACAAATAGCAAAAGCCTGATTGATATTATGTGGGTTGGACCAAGAGTCCAAAAAGACATCTTTGACATAATATTAAAATGGCGCAAATGGCAGTTTGCAGTTTCTGCAGATATAGAAAAAATGTATCGACAGATTAATATTAGTAAAGAAGATCAGCAATATTTGTATATATTTTGGAGGAATACACCAACTGAAAAGATAAAATGCTACAAACTTACTACAGTCACTTACGGTACAGCATCAGCTCCATATTTAGCAACAAGAGTACTGGCAAAAATAGACAATCTAGACAGATGAAGATTGAATCAAAGAATAGAAAATATGACTAAGCTACTCACAGAAAGTTTTTTTGTCTATAAAGAATCCATAAATTTGATGAATGCAATGATAAAATTGATGAATGCAATAACATACAAATGGGTATCATAAGTCTTTTAATTGATATAAACCATTGGCGATTTAAGCCAAACATTTTAAAATCAAACCAGATAAGGGATGAAGTCTTAAAAATAAAAGATAGTCTATCTGACAAGTTAGCACTTCCAGGGAAAAGGACGAATACCTAACTAAAGGAAATTTATACACTTTTAAAAGCTAGGGGGATGTTCATAGATAACAAACTAATTATAAATGGCAAAATCCCACTATTTAGTAGGCAACCATTACAACTATTTAGAATTATTCCAATACCAGTAAAAAAAAAGAAGGGCAAATGATAATAATAAATCTAAATTCGAAACACTTAGTGTATAACTTTGAGATGGATTCATATCACCTAATTTGAAAATTAAATGTACCTTTTTACATTAATTAAATGTTTTTGTTTTCTATATATATAATATACACTCGTATCGTATTTAATTGCGTAAATTTTCTTCTTTTTCTTAAACTTTCATTTGTAATGGGTGATTTTTCTACCACGTGCAAGAAAAAAAAAAGGAAGTAAACAAAATATTTAAAAAGGTTAAGGTTGTTTACCAACTTGCAAAGTTTTTATATAGCGGTTGACAGGAAATTGGTATTTTTAAATGCATGTATTAGCATTTTCAAATGCAATTTTCACAATTTTCCAAATATATTTTTAATCAAAATTTTCCAGAGTACGCACGCAATTTCACGTTTCTAGCTTCTACCGTTTGGCCTGGGGGTGAGTCGCCAATCAGTCAGGTGGAACAGTTTTATATATTTACTCGCTTGCCCGGCACGCGTTGCTACGCCTTCACTCCAAAAAAAATAAAATCAAAAGGCAACTTATCATATTCTACAATATCACTATGATTGCAGCCTAAAGGTTCGACCTTGAGTTTTCTTAATGAGAACACCCGTGTGCACAATACCCGTGTGCACAATACCCGTGTGCACAATACCCGAGTGTTACCCACCCGGTTCATAAATAAACCGACTCCAACACCGACCTACCCATCAAATTATGTTTATAGAATGCAACACCGTCCCACCCTCCAAGCTATGTTAATAGAATATTGATCATTGTTATTATATAGTAAATTGACACTGTTAACCAAAAATCAACATAGTAAGTTAATAAAGTTAAATTAATCGCAATACTACCCGTTACCATTTAGGCATTGCATAAGCAATATCGTTAATTCATTCGCGAAGATTTAATGTCTGTCACTCACTCTCTCGCATTCTTATGCTCCAGTTGGTATGTGGAACCTACATACAGACATACAATTTAAGTCAAATCGCACAATAAATAAGAATTTCGTTAATGCAAATAAATGCAAATACACAAACACAACAATTTTTACCTTGACTTATAAATAAAAAGTAAAAAAACAGTAATAAGAATTAAAAAAAAAACCAGATTCGAACCGGGGACCCAACGCTTGCTTGCAAGATCTCAAGCACGTGCACCACCGCATCTGTTGTGTGCCAACTGACAAAAGTTGTATATACCAGTTGATTTATAAAATTAGTTTGTTAAATCTGTAAACTCTGAATGTGTAAAAAAAACGCAGAGGTGCGAAAGCATAAACAATATCGCTTTTCTGTCACACGCAGCTATGATAATGCCGAGAGAGAAAGAGAGAGGCTTTTAATATATAATGACAGCAAATAAATGCAAACACAAACACATGAATATGAAAATGGCAAATTTCAAATGCAACTTTCACTAACTTCCGAATTATAAAATTAAAACTTTTTTACTTTTAGACTATTTTTACTTGACTTATAAATAAAAAAGTAAAAACAAAAGTAATAATAAGATAATCAAAAAAGAAACAACATGTTGACACCTGGACTTGAACTCGGGCCTTCACAATTGCGTGGACCATCTCAACCACATGCGCCAACGCTGAGGTTGTTTAAGGACTGGCAAAGTCTGTATATAGCGGTTGATAGAAAATTGGCATTTTCAAATGCATGTAATGGTATTTTCAAATGCATGTAATGGTATTTTCAAATGCAATTTTCACAATTTTCACAAGTTTCTGCATATATTTTTAATCTAATTTTTTCAGAGTACGCACCTACGCCCGCATACAAAGCTATTGTCACAAATTTCAAGTTTCTAGCTTCTACCGTTTGGCCTGTGGGTGAGTCGGCAATCAGTCAGGTTGAATTGTTTTATATATATAGATATATATAGTGACATATCCATAACCCACACGCCTATACAAAATTTTGCTGAGTAACATAAAACTCACATGCACATACAAATAACGTAAGCTATAGAACTCTTGAACATATAAGATTCTCATATAAATGAATCATCACAAAAGTCATAGCTATCCATAAGCATAAGCCCACTAATATAAACAGGCAAAAGCCTCATATTGTAGACATCCGTTGAGAAATTGTCTCACGATATGTTCCCACACCACTAATGCTAACGCAGCTAAAATCCGGCTGAAATAATAATTCGGTAACCCCAACCAAAATGCAACATAAGCATTTTTGCAAAAGAGTACATTTAACGCCCCAACTTAAATGCAGCGTAAACCCGATCGCTCACATTAAGAGAATGAGCTTCACTCAATACTCTTAAGCCGAGGTTTGGTTCCCGATAGCATCGGTGCGGTAGTTTAGTCTTAATTCTTATAACCTCATATACAAATGTCAAGTTAATAAAGAAATCATTTTTTTTATAAATTCAACGAACTTGATATTTAATTGGCGCAGCCGGTAGGATATGTTCGTGAATAGTAGTATCGCTAAAAACAACTAAGTTCAAGATATTTCGAAAAGTGCGTGGTTGCAATCGAGTAGACCAAGTGCTTGTTTCCGAATACATATCCGCAAAAAAGTTCATACGTGCGAATGCGAAGTGATCATTAAAGAACTATCGAGTTCCAGGTCACAAGTGTAATTTTATTACCAGAACAGTGCTGTATGAACCCTTCAAGAACGATCGTGTTCTAGGTTCAACAAACCAACCAAAATCAGCAAATTAACATTCAACAAAAAGTTCAACATTTTTTTAAATCATCAAATTAACATTCAACAAAAAAAAAAAATTAAAACCATCAACAAAAACAATCAAATCTTAAACAATTAAAAAAGTGCCAAAAAGTTGCAAACAGCAACAAAACTAAAATCATCTTTAAAAAATTATCAACACAACTCAACAACAATAACATCAGGACGCAAGTTCCAACATTATGATTGTCAGAGACCCACTTAAACCAGGCCCTTGGTCAAATCAGGCAGGTGCCTACTTTCAACGGCAACAGCCAGGACCTAAGTTCATTCATCAGAAGAGTCGACTACATTATGAGGCTCTACACAACAGAAGATGCACGCCAGAAGCTGGTGTTCTTCAGTGCCATTGATATGCGAAAATATTGCATACAATAACTCGAATTTTGCACAAGTTTTCGGCTCCCAAAATTTTTCATTCTGTTTGACATTTCATTTTTTTCTCTCATTTCACTAATCGCTGTATGCTATGAGGCGCTCATTGTGTGCTTCGCACCCACTCAATTCAATTCAACACGAGTTAACTCATTTCATCGTATGTTGTGAGTGAAGCCATGCAGCTCTCTAGTATGTATGTCCGGCTTCTGTGGCCCATCCTAGTATCTCTTTTAATATGTAGTCCATGAAATAGCTGAGAGTCGATAGACATTTGCCATTGATAATTATGCTTATGTCATCAGCATATGCAGTTATCTTAGGGGCATTCCTGTGAAATTTTTTCAATGGTCCGTCTACCACTAGGTTCCATAGCAACTTGTTATGGATGTGGTTCCCCACTCAGCACTGACACTTCTGCAGCTCAACAGATTGTGTATCCATGCAGTAGACAGTGGGATGCTGTTGCTCTTAGACTTCGCATTATTGTTTCCGTCGACACATTGTTGAATGCGCCAGAGATGTCTAGAAATACGCCCATTGCGTATTCTTGATGGGGGAGTGCTTTTTCAATGATTGTTACTAGGAAATGTAGCGCTGTCTCCACTGATTTCCCTTTTGTGTATGCGTTGATTTGACTCCATGGTCATACACGCCTTCTCTTTAATGTATAGTTCTAAAAGTGTTTCCAGTGTTTTTAGCAGAATAGAGGTGAGGCTTATCGGTCTGTAGTCTTTCGGCTGCACGATGGGATAATCCGGTTTTTGGTCATCTGTAACATGTCAGGAAATATTCCGTCCAATCCTTGGGACTTATAACTCGCGAACGAATCTATGGCCCACGGGATTTTCTTCGGGTTGACTATGTCTGAGGGTACATCTGTTTGCGTTATTATTTCGAATATGTCTTGTTCAGTAACTTCTGTGCAGCAAGGGAAGTGCGTATCCACAAGAGCATATGATCTCTTCTTCCGCTTGTTTGGCAAGTTTGCAGAGATCTTGTACATCCTTCCCTTTTACGCTGAGCACCGGAGTATACCCGGGCGGTCTGTTTCTCCTTTTGCTCTTAGAAGGTCTGCATGATACATGGAATGCACAAGTAAGGTGGTGTACGAGCGTTTTCTTCCTTTGATACGATTGTTGGTACCGTTTGTAACTTCTCCTATCGTTTTACAGAATTTCTCCCAGTTTGTGTTCCGGGGATTTCTGAATACTGTTTGGGGAAGAGTATAATCGAATTGTATATTAAATTGGATGTACTTGTGGTCTAGGAAGGAAGGTCTCTCAAGGACCCTCCATTCCGCTACCTTGGTACTGATCCCTGCTGCGAGCGTTAAATCTAAGATATTAGATGAAGTGGGACCCACGTAAGTAGGGTCTTCACTAATATTTTCTATTCTTAAGTTATAGTGTAGTATGAACTTTAGCAAAAACTCACCTCTATCATTGATGTATGGACAGCCCCACACTGTGTGATGTCCGTTGGCGTCCATTCCGACAACAAGGGGCTGCTTCTTCAGGCTTGCCTCCGCGACAAGGATGGCTGTCCTAGCCCTACTTACTGTCATTGTGTGGAACACGTTATAATTAGCTGACCTTAACCCAGAAACCTTGTTGCCCGCTGCCAACCAAGGCTCCTGAACTAAAGTCACATCGGCGAGCCCTTGCTCCAGGGCTAGAAGGATTTCTGC
Organism: Hirtodrosophila alboralis; assembly: GCA_035043045.1. Lineage (NCBI taxonomy): Eukaryota > Metazoa > Arthropoda > Insecta > Diptera > Drosophilidae > Hirtodrosophila > Hirtodrosophila alboralis. The sequence continues at coordinate 43,854 of JAWNNH010000054.1, forward strand.
CGATGCTTATTTGCTTTTATGTAGGTTGAGCTGGAGTATCCTTAGCTGCATGGCTGTTGGATGTCTCCAGCTTCGATGGGACGACTACTATGGTCTAGTCACCATCTTCATCCTCGTCGTCGGCAGCTAACACCATGGCTTATATGGTCCTTCTCCACTTCGTCGATTTCCAACGTACTGGCGTTTTTATCTTCTGGATGGCGTTTTTTTGAGATGTAGGTATACGCTCCCTACGCCCCACGCCATCTTTCCATATCTAGCATAAAGCAGATCCTTGGCTACCTTGTTGATTTGCTTAGCCACATGAATGGGTGCGGTATCTGGCGTCTCCATCCGTTCGAACATCGCTTCCAGCAGCTTCGCCTCCACCATCTTCCACTGCTCTGCCGACATTTTGCCATTTCAGTCACCCCTGTCAATGAGCGCCACGACTAGATGTTTGGCCACGTCACTGACAGACTCCTTGTACGGCTTTTTCGTTGGGCGAGGCCGCTTATGAAAGGGCACATCCGCTTTAGTGGTCTCTTCGGAGCGAAAATCCGTGTCTGATTCGACAACGGCATTGCCACGCCACAGCTTGGCAACAGTTTTTTTTTCTTGTTCTTGTTGTTTGACAGTAGCTTTACAACCACCATGACCTGCTCCAACCATGGTAGAGGTGTGACTGCTGGAGGATTGAGGATTGCTCCTCCCCGTGCCCGCCGGTGGTAGCAGTCACGCTTGCCACCGACGTTTGAGCTGACATCCCAGCCCAAATTGCGTCCTTCTTATCGACCTCCAATTTGATTGGATTTAATCGGGGAATCACCTCTAGCGTTTTTTGTCTGCCGCCAGGCCCCTCGAACAATGGCTCAGATCGCAGTAACTTCGGCTAGCCTAGGCTGTCAGAGAATACCGTACCGTTGCCTTAGCTATACACTGTACTACATTGGTTGTAGATGCTCAAGCGACACTAGGTATTACCCGTTTACTCCGAGGTAAATACAGTGTCCATTGCCCATCCGGCACCCGCATGGAGGGCTTTCACCAGCTCTCAAAGTTAATAAATATAAACTTTTTTTGCATTTTTAAAAAATTTTTGAATTTTACATGCTCTTTTCGGTTAAATACTTCTTAAGATTTTATTTGTTATTCAGCAATTAGAAAAACGAACCAAGAAAAATTTTCACCTTGTTCATCACTTCTTCATTGTCTATACCACACCATCTCTCACTTTTTGCCAATAAACGAGAGAATTGCAATAATCAGAATTACTGCCAAATACTTTAACATCAGCCTGACGTGTGCTTATTTGCTCCTTCTTGGATATTATAATGCCGTGGGGCGAGACTAAATCTTTGGTGCAACTGTCGGACGACTTAGTCTACATGAAATCACCTCGTGCAATGGACTTAGTCTGACTGGCTTTGGTAATTCAAAGCACTGGATTTCGTCATCTGGATATTCATAAGGCATCCTGGCTGTCTCCCGATCGACTGACTCGGAAACAGATCGATCATATTGTGATTGATGCAAGGCATGCAACTAGCATACTTGACGTGAGATCCTTTCTTGGACCCAAAATCGACTCTGACCATTACCTTGTTGAGCTGAGGTCCGCACACGGCTATGTGTGTCGAAAAAATCACGTCGAAGTATGTCGTGAAAGTTGGATATCGAAATGCTGCTATCACAATGGACTTAGAATTCATTCTCCACTCTGGCTAACTGGGCCAGTCCACTCCAATGCCTGACAACAGCAGCGATATGTGGGCGCACATATATAACTACCTGCGAGCCACGGCGGCAGAAGTGATGGAATTCCAGCGTCCTTCTACAAGAAATACACGGCTATAAAGGACGCCACTTATCAAAGAACACTGCAAGCTGGAGCCGTTTAAGCTGTCGTAGAAGATTACAGGACAAGGAGAAGCGACGAGAAATGCATTTTCAAATGCAAGAAGTAAAATTAGGAATGACACTCGTAACTTTAGCCAGAGGGCGTCTGACCCAAGGTTTTACCACTGGAGCCACCACAAGGTTGGTGTCGATGAGTTGGTAGGGTGCATGCATAAACTCACCTTATTAAGAAGGGTCATGCCACATTGTGTACCAACTATCTTAGAATAAGCCATCTGTCTGTTGCGTATGAGGTCTCCACAGGCGTATTTTGTGGGAAACTGTAACCATGAGGCCGTGATTGTACCTTAGTAGTCCGGTTCCCTTTCTAGTATATCCACCATTGACTAGTTTTTCACGCTACGCAAAATCCAGAAGAAATATCACCAAAACCAAATTGTGACGTACAAGCTTTTGCTCGCTCACGGCGGGCTCGCCTTATGCTGTCATGTTTGAACTTGGTATCAATGCAAAACTAATGCGTCCTTGCAGAATAACATTGAGCAATACCTGCTATTACCTATACTAAGCGTAGTGTATCTGCGACTTTTGGGGCTTATAAAAAGGAGTCGGCTAAGGTAGGTCTCGCAGTAAACATGGGCAAAACAAATTATCGCGGCATCTTCATATTCTGCTGACTGCAGGAAGCTAAAGCCTTGAGTCCATCAAGAAATTGAATTGAATTGAATTGTTTACCTTGTCGATGTTGTGACTGACTCTTCAAAATATTTGGACCCGTTTGCGTTAGTGGTACCTATCGCATCAGGTGGATTGACTAGCAGTATGACGATATTGATGTACACGGTCTTATGAACACACAACGATTTTGATGGCTGGGTTGAATGATAAAAGATACTCCAGCTCATAAGGTGTTTGATGCGGTTGTACGAAGGAGAGATCGACTCTGCATACGTGAAAGCTTGTTGCTACCAACTGGCATCGACGCGCGCAAATCAGGGACTCGTGGAGACAAAAAGGACATCAAACTGAGCCCCGATAGAAGTGTTTAAAGAAAAACAAGAAAGAAGCGGTTATCTTCAGCACGTCGAAACTATATACCCTTGCAATAGTCTTGTTTGGCAACCATTTGATACAAATTTCAATCAAACTTTATCGGATAGTACAGAACAAATTTCTATATCGATATGTTGAGTTTGGTTCTGATATCTTGAAAATCCAAAAAGCCTTGTCGTTTCCTGTGAGTCTCTTTATCGTGGACAAAAAAATTTTCGATTCTCACTGCGCATACACGATAGCGGCCTGCAACTTTTCGGCTCGCACTGCGCACGTATGTCTCTTTTTTCCCAAAAACGACACAATAGACTCAAAATGTATGGAAAATGGGTACTTTTTTTTTTATTACTCCGCTGCTGCTGCTGATTGTGGGATCTGGTTTAAAAATTTCATATAATGACATATCTTTTACCCTTACATTTTCAATGCATTATATTGCTAAAGTCTGAAAATGCTGCCAAATTTGTATCTTTTTATGAAAGTGTATCTAATATTTTATGTATGCTTATGTTTATAGTATACATTCAAAAATGGTACAGATCGGATCATATAGCTTCCATACAAAAAATCTGTTCAAAATGTGGTTATTGTATGGAGAGCTTTTTTGTTGTTTAAGATATCTCAACTAAACTAATCGTGCGCGTGGCGTAAGCTAGTCTCTTTCAATCGTGCTGCGCATCTATGTCACATGTTCGGAAATACGACGCACAAGACTCAAAATGTATGGAAAACAATAACTTGTTTTTGTTAATCACATACTGCTGCTGATTGATAGGTCGGATTGGGAACGTTGTACCAGCATAATATAGAAAAATGTCAAGCGCATCATGACTTATCTTTTACCCCTATATGGACCATAGGTAATCTGCAATAGATTCTCAAACACAGGAAATGTTGCCAATTTTGTGTCTAACTCAATGAGTGCTTTGTCTATGTTAATATTTGATCATGAATGTCGCAACAGATGCTAATAATAAATTAAAATCTGAGTTATGGTAAGCAAATTGTTAAGCTACAATAACTAACTAACCAAACTGGAAGCAGTATTAAAAAGTCGTTCAATTTTGATTTAATTTAATTATACGACAGTAAATTATTATATAGATTATTTATACGACTGTAAAACTTTGAATTAGTGAGTTTGGTAGTATATTTTATTATTACTATACAACAAAAAAATTAATTTATATGTTACCGTTGGAATTTGTGAATCTATGTACGATTGTATTATATTTAAGATAAGTTTATTATAACATGAACGGGAAAATAATAGTAACAAAGCAATGTATTTAAATTCAATAGATTAATTAACAACTTTATGTACGACTCTTGCGACTGCTCTCGACAACTCTCTCTCACCGACTGTGTTCAGCTCTCTCTCTGCTGTACGCTTTTCGCTCTCTCGGCTGATCGCTCTTTTGCATGCATTCGCATGCGTTGGTCACACTGCTGTGTGGTACCATCTTACATCTATGTTAATATTTGATCATGAATATCGCAACAGATGCTTATTATAAATTAAAATCTGAGGTAGGGTAAGCACATTGTTAAACTACAATAACTAACTAACCAAACTGGAAGCAGAATTAAATAGTCGTTCAATTTTGATTTAATTTAATTATGCGACAGTATATTACTATATAGATTATTTATACGACAGTAAAACTTAGAATTAGTAAGTTTGTTAGTATATATTATTATTACTATACAGTTAAAAAAATTAATTTATATGTTGCCGTTGAAATGTGTAAATAGAATATAAAAAAAGGTATTGATGTAAACTTGAATCATGTTAAAGACAGTACGGTTACTTACATCATGACAATTTTGACTTTAATTTTTTTATTTTTGGCCTATAGAGCCGACCACTATGCGTTGCTTTTCTGTTTTTTGTTAACATACCTGGTGCTCAAAGTGTCAGTTGAAGTGTCAAAATAAAAGAAAGCCAATGCAAGGCAATAAATTCAGCCAAAGTGCAAATAAAGCTTTAAACATTCACACAAAATTTGTAATGCAGTCAACAAGTGAATTTCGCTTGCGTCAACGGAAATTGGATAAATGGGCGGTCGGCGTGACTGGAATCTTAATTCAATATAAAATAAATTTATGCGAACTAACTGTAAGTGCGGTAAATTTATTTGAAATTACCGTTAACTTGCGACTATAAACGTGAAAAACTATGTTTTTGCCAAATTTAATTCTTGTTTCCAGGTGGCATTTTACTTATGACAGCCTCGAAAAGGAGTTCAATCAATTTGTATACTCTGCTTGCTCAATGCAACAACATTTTACATCCCGCACATCTGACAATCGATATACATGTATGTATATGTAAAATGAATTATGAATTTAAAAAAAAAAAAATACAAAATTGGTTGCAGGATGTGTTTTCGAGATCATCGAAAAAAGCTAGATTTTCAACTTTTCTAAAAGGTAGCTTTGGTTAAGTGAAAATAATAAAAAAAAAAAATTGCCCATCAACCCGTCACACAACATTCTTAAATTAGATGGTTCGTTCAGAAGTTATTAGAGACTGAACTGGAAATTTTGCATCAATTATTTCCATTTTAGAAAAGCTATTTTTGTGCAATTCTTTTTCCAAAACTATTATTTTGGCTTTGCTGAATCACTCTTTGGATCTTTGGATCTCAAGAGTGATAAAAAAAAAACAAAAATCAAATTAAAAAAAAATAAAAAATTACCCAAAAAATAGCAGTTTTTAAAATAGGACTATTTCTTACCAAAATTTTCATTTAAATCCTTAATATCTTTTTAACGAATAATCTAATTTAAATATATTTTAAAGCAGATAAACATCTTAAATTTGCTGTTGCACAGTGTTATTGATTGTGGGCGTGTGCGTGCAAAACAGACTTTAGTAAAATGCTTTCGCTTTTGCTACATGCATGTAGAGCATGTGACTGTAGTAGTGTGTTGTGTTTCCTACGTTCAGGGGTGCCAAAAAAACCTCGAGAGATTTGGCGTCCGCCTGGTTTTAAAATCTCTAGTAAAAACCGTCGGTGTCACAGAAGTTCGAGAGATTTAATTTTTCAAACTTTCAGTGGCGATATAACATTGAAAAACAGTCTCTGCCAACTGTTCAGTAAACTTCCAGCGTTCCTAGGGTTGTCGGTAAAAAAAAAAATTTTTTGTTAAATATTTGATCGTCTTTTATTTAACTTTTTGATTAACAGAAGTGAAATGATAAAATGGTTTTAGTTTGTTCGTAAAATCAGATAGATAGATAGATTGGTATGATTTGCAACAGATTAAAATAAATTATAAAAATGCCAATTACCGACCAGTTTTAGTGGTTTTTTTTTTTACGGAAGGCAATAAATGGTAGAGACCGACCCAGAACTAAGTTTTGTTTACTTAGCTCAAGCCAAGACGAAGGTATAAAACCGTTGTCGTCGTTCCTAAGGTGTGACGTAGAGGTATAAAACCATAGCAACTATACCTAAACTGTAATGTACGACACCGATTAAGAGGTAGTAGGGTGTAAACCATTAAATATGCATAAAACCTTAAGTGGTATACAACCATATACACTACAGTTAAACTAAAAGTAATCGGACCGAATTAGTTCACAGTATAGGTATATATATAGTTAGTTTAGTTGCAATATCTTGATAAACAAAAAAACTCTTCATACAACAATAATATTTTGAATAACCTAGTCTCTCTCAACCTAGTCTCTCTCAATCGTGAGCAGCTGAGTTCGCTCACAAAAACAATTACTAGAACTCCAGTATCTTATAAGCTTCTAGTCTTCCACATAAATACTAACGTTTCTTCCAGTGTCATTTTCAATTTGCTATCTTCAAAAATGTGCAAGGACAATGGAAGCGCCCAGGGTACCGAACTCTTATAAATATAAATCTGCTTCAAAAACTTAATAAATTTTATTATATTCAGGGTTAAGGGTGTCACGGAAACCTCTTTCAACCGAACTCCAACCGAAAACCAATACGTTTGTGTCACAGAAACCTGCACTCGATGATTTCAAAAAGCTGACATCAAAAGCTATTCAAAAATGTTCGATGTTTTAATTTTAATAAATTGTTAATAAATTATAATTTTTAGTTAATTATCTATGACATACAGTGGTCGGAAAATATTTTGACATACAAGTCAAGTACCTCTTATTTCAGTTATCTTTGTTTTTAGTCATTGAAAAAATTTGAAAAAAATTACTTTAGTGGAGAATGATCTTTATTATAAAATTAGCGATTTTAAACATTAATAATATTTTACCACGTACCTAAAAAAATCTTACAGAAAATTCTAATAAAATTTACGGATTGATTGGGAGAATACATTTTAAATGAATGCAGCTCCCGTACAAACCCGTTGTTAACTCAACGACATGTTGAAAAACTAATACAAAAAATTTCATCAATTTTGTATGGAAAATTGCATGCGCAGCTTGCCAATTTTGTTCCATGTCTCTAAAAACATCGAATATTACGATGGTTGTTTGAAGGCTATTGATTTGAACCAAACTTTACGAGATTGTTCAGAATATAATATACATCGAATATCAAATCGGTGGATTAGTCCAATGAACCTATATGTTATAGTGTTTACTTGTTTAGATTTTTATTAGGCTAAATAATTAGATTTTATAAAAAAACGGACGCTATACAAAAATAATAAAATAATATGCAAAAATAACTAGATAGGTAACGGAATAACCAACAAATTTATATTTACAAAAACCCACAAAATGTTTTAGTTACAAAGCCACGTTTTAACTGATTCTTTGTGACAAATAAATAGCTAAAAACATACTTGTACTTTTAAAGATAAAATGTTTATGGAATTATTTCTTGAAAAATATCTTTGGTATGTGACCGCTGAAGTTTGTTTTTATTACTAATTTATGTTGATTAGCCATTGGAATTGTTGTTTATGTGCAGTCTTGTTTTTAATAAGGCATACTCGAAATTACAACATAATCTTCAGCTGCATGGGAGGCGAACACCCGTAGCGCGTTAGCAATTTCTACTCATCTAATATGTATACTTATTTTTGTTTCGCATCCTGTGCAAAAGTCACATCAAGTTGTCTTTTTTGTGTTTTTTGCTCGCACGAAGGATATTACACCATGGCTTTAGTCGCTGTCTCTCACTTTTACAAGCTATGACATATTTCTAAAGCAGCTTCCCCCGTCATGCTTGAAACTGGAGTAAAAAGTCTGCTTTCAGGCAGTCAGCCAGACATATTTGTGGTTATTTCGCTGTTTCAAAAATACCCTTGAATAGGTTTTAAAATATTGGGTTGAAAAGTGTAACGCAATAAATTATACGTCTCAAACATATATTCAAATTGGATTATTACATCAAAGAGGTCTCATTGGAGCAATTACATACCAAAAGAGTTTACAGAATTATACTTGACAGATCAATGTAGAATAATGTTCTGAACAAACTGAGTTTTATTAAAATTTGATCATTATTTCTTTTATGTATTTCCCATTAGAACGTTCGGTCGAATATTGAAATTTTTACGAAGACTATGCCTAAATTTTTACGAAGCTTACCGAAGACGGCCGTTTCTTTATTGTTTTTATTTTATTATGTAAATAACTTTAAAATATTATGTTTAACAGGGGTAATTTATATTTAAATAGACAGATACATAGACGGCTATATTAGTTGATCAAGCAAATATGTATTTTACGTACTTATCTTTTTGTACAAATCTTTCAAAACATATATATAAAACACCACTAAAATGATTTAAAAGCCTAGCAGTAATAAGCTCACCAATTCCTAACGTCAAGGGTAAACATTTATCGAAAGCACAAAAGAAAATCTGCCTGTTGTCGTTCCAAATATGCAAAAGTCTGTTTGATGATATTAAATTAAAATACATATTTAATAATGTCTAAGACTGCTCTTGTAAAAGAGTTTCAATGAAAGTTGCTAGTCAAAAGGGGTCAGCATTAAAATTTATTGCCTACTTAAGATGTTGACTAGCCGCAATACAAAATGTGCAAAAAATTTCACTACCATTAAAATATGGGTAGAAACTTATAAAAAAAAAGAAAGAGTGGATATCTTTGACTTGCCGAAGCTACACTTATGGACGTAAAGATAGATAAGCGCTGCTTATTATTATTAAAATGCAGATTGTGTATAATCTTTAAATTTTTAATTTATATGTATTTATTTAAAAAAAAAAAACTTGAATGTATTAAAAAAAACACAATCTTTATGTTGTCGGAGGTGCCTCCTTAAGCCTCCTTATGCCTGTTACCTACATTTACACAATTGTACCACTACCTTTTACCAATCTTTTATGATAGATATCACAACCACACTTAAGAGATAGATATAAACCTATGGCCTGAACTATCTGACTAATAACCATCAAATACGACCCACTATTGCTCCCATAGGATAAATCGGTCGAAAGTTTTGCTTGCCAAAACAAATATCGTTTTCAAGATATCAAGGTATCATCTATGATATCCACCAGGCTTACGTCTAAGCGTAACATCTGATTGTTCCTTAGGCAGCTATATGATAAAGTCATCCGATCTTGACCAAGTTTTCTCAGAATATAACTATTAGAAAAAAAATACAATCTGTGTGTTTGGTTGCGATGGCTCAAAAAACAAATTTTCATTCTAAGCAATTTTTACCTTTGACCCGCAATTTTAACCCCTTAAGTGGGAATATCAACAAAATCCCGTCTTATGGCACGATAATTAATAATTATGTCTTTAAAAAAATATACACACCTGTTTGATGTACGATCTCTGCAGCTTGAGGAAATTTGATCAACATCTGATATTTTATTTATATTTTGATAATACTTACTCAGAAAACAAAAACTAATGACGGACAAAAATATTAATATACAAAACATTAAGACGAAGCTATATGGTGTCGGAAACTAGCGCCCAATTTTAAATTTTGCCCGTTTTTAATAGGTTAAGGGAATAAAAGATTAAAACAAAATGTTTATGTGTGTATAAAATACAATTTGATATGCGAGAATTATTATCAGTGTTCTCAGTGCTCACTTTCACCATAAGGTGAAATGACTATGAAATATTCATATATTTATGACCGTCAGGCCATATATAAGAGTATTTCATAACTAGCACAACACTTTCACTGTCATTTCTGTAAGGGTATTATTTCTTCGGTACTCCGATGATTGATGATCTATAGCATGCATTGTATTGTTCATCCTGCGGCTATGTGTTCTAGTCAGAGTGGAATTAGCTCGCTTTCTAGTGGAATAAAATGTTGGCTTCCCCTGCGTTGAGTCCGTCAAAATGTCTGGGTGATAAAAGCGGAAAAGATAATGCCTCCGGCAAGTGTGTGAAATTATTAGGATGGAGTTGGGTAGTTGGTACATGGATGCCATGCTTAATATTGTACAAAATTTCTCTGTTTATACCCTTGCAAAGGGGACTGTTAAATATTCTATAAAGTATATAAAATGTGATTATATTTTCATACTTGTGTTTTTAAATCAAACCAAATAATATTAGAATATTACACAGCTGTTCTTTTTTTTATGTTCGCTTCATATGTAATCCGGTACCATCTCAAGATATTGCTGTAATAGAAACGGTTGGTTGTAGTTTGAGTTAATGGTAAAATAATTTGCATTTACAGATATGCAAGTAAATTATATAGACATAATTTTTAGGTTCAGCTACCGTAAACATCAATTAAGATAAAAAGTATGTCTTCAAGGGTATATTATCTTCGGCATTCCTACAAAATAAGTATTTGTTTTTATTTGGTTTTCTTTGTGAGCTTGTAGTTATGCTTTACGTGTGGTTAATCGCAAATGAGAAACGCAATTCCTGTACACATAATGAGGCCAATTAGGCCTGCGGCAAAAACTAAATACCGTGTGCAGCTTGTGTAATAGGCCGTTTAACTATGTATAACTTACCCAACCTTTGCCCTGCCCATTCTCCTATACTTAAAACGAAATAAACTAACTGTTTACCCTTTTGTTTAGTCAACGGCGGTATAACTGGTTACTGTTTTTCTACTGATTAAGATTTAGCTTAAAGGCTTCTATTACCGGCTTAACCATTGCAATGGCATTGGCTTGTGTTTTTAGTAAACTTTAGTTCTTTTACTTACCTATTCAAAGTTGCATTGCAATCTATAAATGACAAATTCGTTTCTTTTTACGGTACAAATTTTCAATACCTATGAAATGGAAAATTACTGATCCACCTGCTACTTTTACGAATTTAAAAATTAGTATTAAAAAAGTAAGAAACATATTATTAGAGCAATATATTATAAATACTCTGCCCGGTTGATCCATCAAACCCATAGCTATATATTAATTTGCAATGAGTCAAATCAAAAATTGTGGTGAAAGTTCCACACTTCATTTCAAGAATGCGCAAAGTTGTTTGGTCTAACAGTTGTTGTAACTTAAGCCGTGCCTTATTTTCGAAATACTCTATGCCATTTGGTCTAAGTTTAAGTTAAGCATTAAGAACGTCAGGATATGAAGGGTAAATATCAAAGCCATATATTTTTGTACTTCGTTTTAAATTAATATATTGGCTTTTGGTGTATCCGTTTTTAAATAAAAATGCTAATGCATTGTCAGCGGACATTTGTGAAGGATCAGCAGACAACATTTTTCTTTTTGTGTTAGTAACATTATCAATATTGTCAGCCGCTTTTAAAACAACTGCCATGTATTTTTTAGCTGATTTTATAGGTGAAACGGTAGCAGCATGCAAGAGTAAAGGCAAAGAGTTTTATTTATTTATTTATTCTGGCAGATAATCAGTGCTGTAATAAAAGAATAGAAAAAGCTTAATGAAATTACATAAGTTTCAAATATTAATGACATTGACAGAGGGGATATTTATTTGCCAGTTCGGCCAGCTATGCCCCTACTCACAGCCAGGTTAGTCAGTGTCATTATTTGAACTTGAAGCTAAACAGAAGAGAGTTAGTAATAAAGGTTGGAAAAGTGTTTATAATTAAAGTTAAATTAGTAAAAATAAAAAGAAATATAAATCTAATGTTTTATATAAATATATATAAAAAAATACAATTTAAAATTAAAATAAACTAAAACTAAATAAAATAAAATAACATAAAAACTAGTAAATAAGTTGGAAAATAAGGTTAGTAGTACTTTTTGGGTTCTGCCATTTAAGTAGGTTGAAATCCAACTTAAGAAGGAAGGAGGGATACCTATGCAGTTAAGTTTTTAAAGTAAGAGGTCGTGGTTCACAGAGTCATAGGCTTTATTGTTTGACTTTTCCTTAAAAATGCATTTTTTAGGGCATTTACTGCATATACTAAGGGCAGTATAGTGGTAAATTCAAGCAAGTTGGTCGTAGTGGACCGACACTTTATAAAGCCTTGCTGGGTAAAGGAAATAATAGATTTACAAAAATGTTGCAAAGAAGAAACAAGGATTTTTTCAAATAACTTTGGAATAGAAGATAACTTTGCAATACCCCTGTAATTCGATAAATCAGATTTTCTACCTTTTTTATGGAAAGGAATGATAAATGAGTGATATTCATGGGATGAACTAAAAAGGTTTAGCAACGGTTCAGCTAAAGAAGTACAACACTTCTTAAGGACACAACTAGGAATGTTGTCAGGCCCAGGAGAGAAAGAAGATTTTAAGGAATTAATAGCAAAGGTTAGGGAGCTATATGAAATATTTGCAGAAAGATAGAATTAGATTTACCCTTATAAAGGGTTTTTCAATAGGTGCGCTTCAACTTTTTTCCGATAGGGACGGCGAACGACGCCATGTTTTTCCTTGTTCTCTTGACATATGAAACTTCATTAGTATACATTTCATCATGGAACGCTACACACTTGAACAGCGATTGCAAATTGTGCAAATTTTTTATCAAAATAATCGTTCTGTTGCTGCTACTTTAAGAGCATTACGGCCATTTTACGGTCCATTTAACATTTAACATTCGACAATCGACCGTCTAGTGGCAAAATTTGAGTCTACGTTTTCGCTACATAATGTTCCGGTGCCCGTGAGAGCAAGAAGTGCTCGAAGTGATGAAAACATCGCAGCCGCCAGCGCTTCAGTTCAAGAAGACGCGAATGTGTCGCTCACACGACGTTCGCAACAATTGGGCCTTTCTGTGACGTCATTGTGGCGAATTTTGCGTAAAGATCTTGGCTTACATCCATATAAGATCAAGCTGACACAAGAACTAAAGCCGTTTGACCATTTGAAGCGACGCCGATTCGTGAATTGGGCTCAAGAGCAATTCGAAAATGATGCAGATTTTCACCGAAAAATCATCTTCAGCGATGAGGCTCACTTTTGGCTAAATGGATTTGTCAACAAGCAAAATATGCGTTACTGGGCAGGAAGCAACCCATACGTGGTTCGTGAGGCACCGTTGCATCCCGAAAAAATCACTGTTTGGTGCGGATTACATGCCGGCGGCATCATTGGGCCATATTTTTTCGTCGACGATAACGATCGCCACGTTACTGTGAATGGAAATCGCTACCGCGATATGATAAACGATTTTTTTTTGCCGCAATTGGATGGAATGGACGTGGACGACATTTATTTTCAACAGGACGGGGCCACATGCCACACAGCACACGCTACAATCGCAATATTGAAAACTAAGTTCGATGAGCGTGTTATTTCGCGAAAAGTTAGCTTAACCGCAACTATTTCAACATCAGTAGGCACATTAAGGGAGATACGTTCCGAGTGTCGATTTAATGGCAATTGGTACACCATCACCTCGACGAGTCAGTCGGTCAAATCTATATAAAAAGAAACTATTTGACAGAATTTCACAGTCAGATATGGTAGAAGTTAAACAAGTCTCTGATACAGCAATAATGTCGGATTCAAAAGTTTAAAGGCCTCTAACATTCTGATATTGAATGAATGCAGAGTCGGGGCACGAACCTAGTTTCTTGCAATATTGCTGGCAGAGCATCCAGCAGGAAGGGTTAAGGGCACGGGCTTAATTCGCCTTTTCTGTTTAAACTCATGAACAATCATGTGAGGTGGCCAAAATGATTGCAAACGTCACAAATGATTGCAAACGAGTCATAAGGGACACCTATCTTAAACGATGATATTTTACGAGGTGTAGAAAATTAAATTTAGAAATGTTCACCTTAGCGGAACATTTACTAGAAATGTAGTTTGCCACTGACTCGCAATTAGTGTCTGAGGATAGTCTAGACACAAATACTTGCTTACGCGGGGCAACTACAGTAAGAGTAGGGATATTATTAATTAAAAGAGCAGTATTATTGCTACTTTCAATAGGAGCTGGGATGCGCGGGGGTCGACTTTTCCGGCTTGGTACCACCCGCACCGAGGACTCGATAAGAGGGACAGCAACTGTAGTAGGATTGGTCGGCGCGGGAGATGGGGCAGGGGTTATTGTTATCTTCCGCAAGATCTGTAGCTAACTTTCTCTTTAGTCGGTCACTGGCCTTTTCATACCCTACTTTTATCTACGGTGGAGTATCTGTTCAAAATAATTCACTTTTTTCTGTTGGCAGCCACAAAATTTTTAGATCTGTTATATCTTAAAAAATTTATTATTTATGCATTATTATTATTTATTATTAAGAGTTAATTTAACACTTAAGTAGCTTTTTAGATGAGTTGCTTTAAAGTTAGACGGTATATATTATTATATATAGACAAAATCTTATATGCACTATAGTAAAATTTTGACCAACAACGCAACAATATCTAAAATGAAGCTGTCATTCTATCAACTTTTTGAAGTCATTTTGATAAGCCATATTTACGAGAACTTTTTAAAAGAGAAATTAAATTGCGCGAGTTTCTTAAAGTATGATTATGCATGAAGTCGGCTGTTTTGAATATTTTAAATAACATTTTAGGGCTTAACAAAAATTTCTTGCATATACAATTTTTGCTCAGTACTTTTTTTTTTGTAAACGATTCTAAGAATAAAATCTAAAAATAAATTTCATATCTATTATTAAAATATTTTTTCAGCTCTTTATCTTCATCGGTTCTTGCGAAATATTGCAAATCTGTGTTTGATAGTTAATTTAAACCATATTTAGTACCACGTCCACTCTCGTTTTAATATTAGAAAGATCCTTGAAGTTTTTAAATTACTTGTTCTAAATCTCAGATCGATATCTTACCTAGTTCAAAAGTTACAGATTTTTGCCACGAACTTAAGCGAAACAAGTCACCATGCAAAGGCTAATACCCGACAGGCAATTTGGCATGGGTTAATTACTAAAAGTCATATATCTTCCAATGCGCGCAATTGCATAAATTTTTTTTGTATTTTCTTTTTAGATTTCTGCAGAATTATTTAAAAAGTTCTAAAAAGGAGCGCGCACTGGCCTTGATTTAAAACTTAACTCAAAGTTAGGAAAGTAGTCAAAATTATAACATCATATAAAAAAAAAATTAATTGTTTTTTTAAACAAATTATTTTTAATAAATTTAGCTTTAAAAATATTCCTTATAATAAGGAAAAATAAGTTGGAGATTTAAAAAAGCAGAACTTTAATTTGGCCTTTATAAGATATTTATTTTCTCCTTTTTTTTTTTAATTATGTGTACTTTGACAAGGTGAATGCTACAAAAAAAATTTTTAAAACATTCAACAGTAAATATATAAAAATGTTTGTCCAACGCACCAACATTTTTACATTTACATTTTTACATTTTTAAAATACCAATCATGTTACTTGAAACCTTATCAATCATGTAATAGCTTATTTTTAATTGAATTGCTGTGCCGAAAGAAGAAAATCGCATCTACTCTGTGTATAAAATAAAAGAGAACGAACTTTTTTTTTCCACTTTTCTCCGAATTTAATAGTTATTGAACTAGTGATTTTAACATAATAAAGTATATGAATGAACGATTCATGAGCTTTCAGAAAACGTAAATCGGTTATGAGATTGCCACAGGCTCATCACTGAAAAACAGCTGAAAATTAGATAAAAAAAAGACTTACCAGAAAAAATGTTTAAGTATGTAGCCCCATACATCTCAGAAAAGAAGGTTCGGTAATGGAGAATTTGTGTGTTACCTAGTGGAATCTACAACAGTGCTTTTACTTGTTTCGGAAATCTTATATGTAAATTAACTGTTCAATGCACAATTCTTAACGAATTTTTTTGGAGAGTGTAATCAAATGTAAAATTCTGATTCATATATTTATTAAAACACATGACCGCTATATTGCGTCTAAGAAATAAAATTCGTCTGTAATAAAATACCAACACATCAAAGCCATTTATGCATTTATATATAAATTTTTTTTTATATTATAAATTTTATTTTATAATAATATTATACTATATAGAACTACACTAAATATCGCATTATAACTAATTACATCATGCAAAAATTTGAAATTTTTATCCCGAACTTTTTAGAGTCGATGATACCGAAAATAAAATTGAAAAAATTGGTTTTCGGGACTTTTTTCGAGATAATTGAAGAAATCTAGATTTTCAACTTTTCACAGAGGTTGCTTTGGTAAAATGAAAATATCTCTGAACATAGCTTAATGATGTTAGAGATGTGTGTCTTTTTAAAAAGATAATAATATGGCCTATCAACCTGCCATTCAACGTTTTTTAATTAGAATTATCGCCCATTTAAAAAAAGCTATGTTTTGTGCAATTTTTTTTCGAAAACTCGAATTTTGGTTTTTAGTCTCAATCATTCGATCTATAGATTTACTAATTTCTTTAGTAATAATGCTGACTGAATCTGAAAATGAAGTTAAAAAACAAAATTATTAAACGGTTTGCAAAATTACACTCTGCGTGATGGTGAATTCTCTTTGATGTATTTAAGTGTCCAAAATCAAATTTAAAAAGAACAGTGAACAGCATTTAATTCATAAAGATACATTAATAAGGCGTCAAAAAAGGCGTTCGTGAAAATCGGTGAAGTTTTAGCTTTGTATAGCTAACATACCCATTAGAATTGCCACCCTTAAGCCACGTGTAAGTCATGGATTCGTTTTACGTTCAGGTGTTCTTCGTCCTCAGCATATAAAAGAAATTTGAACGTGAATTAACGATTTTGGGTATGTTAGGATTAGGTTGGATTAAGGGTTATAACATGCCCATTTATTGCTAGGTTTTAACAATCGAAACCTTGTTTGATGCGTTAGGATCCAAGTACTTAGCTGACGGGTTAGAAATTATTTTTCGAATTTTCTAGACTTTTAAAAATATCATAACCCTCCCACATTGTAATTTATAATTTTTTTCGAAATGTGTAAATCATAGAAGGAGACATATCCGACTACATAAAGTACATATATTCTTGGTCAGGACGAACAGCTGAGTCGATATAGCCATGTACGTCTCTCCGTCTGTCTGTCTGTCCGTCTGTTTTTTATGCAAAGTTTTTGCCTTTATCTTTGAGCTATCTTTATGAAACTCGGCACAGATGAAGCTTGATAATATATGTAGTTTGAATGTCAAAATTAGCCCAACGTAACCACTATATCACATAGCTATGGAGGAAAAATCGAAAACACTTCATTTTCATGAAAAGTGTTTGTATGAATAACATTTTGGTTTTCAAGATATCAGAACCAAACTTGGAATACGATACATATTGACGGTTTGTACAATCTGACGAAGTTTGAATGAAATCTGACAACTATATCGTGTAGCTCCCTTAGGAACAATTGGTCGAAAACTTTTCGTATGAAAAGCTTCTTTGTTTTCTTTTAAATATTAAAACCAAACTTGGCATTTCGATGTAGAATTACGATTTAAACAATGTGACCAAGTTTCAACAAAATCGGACAACTATATCTTGTAGCTCCCATTGGAAAAAGTGGACGAACAGTTTTCGTAAAAATAACTTCTTTGTTTTTCAAGATATGAAAACCAAACTTGGCATATCGATGTTGAATTACGATTTGTACAATCTGACCAAAGTTTGAACAAAATCGTACCACAATATCTAATAGCTCCTACAGGAACAATCGGTCGAAAACTGCTCGTTTGTTTTTAAGATATCAAAACCAAAGTTGGCCTTCAAAATTTTATTAGGAGACCATTGCAAGGGTATATAGCTTCGGTGTGCCTAAGATAGCCGTTTCTTTCTTGTTTTTATTTATTTTAGAATTGGTGAGCCCACTGATCAAGGAGTGATACAAAAAACCAATGTTCTAGTATTAGAGAAAAATTGCACAAAAAATGGCTTCATTTAATATTTTTATGCAAAATTTCCATTTTAATTTTTAATAAATTCTGAACGAATTATCTAATTTAAGAAAGTAGTATGATATACTGATAGTCAGTTTTATTACCTTTTCAAAAATATAAAAATGTTTAATATCATCAAACTACATATGTTTAGAGTTACTTTCACTTAACCAAAGCTACATTTTTGAAAAGTCATTAATCTAGAATATTTCGAATATATCGAAAACGATACCGACAATCTACTTTTTTAATTTTTTCGGAATCAGTAACCCGTTTTCTATATATATTGAATCTAGTCCGGGATACAAAATGCTGTTGCATAGTGCTATTTACGTTTTTATTTGTATTTTGCTTTTATTTTATTACGCGAGGGTTACTTTCAAAAAATATATATATTTGCTTATATACAATATTTTAGGATTTTAATTATATTTACTCTTATTGTTGGTTGTTCATAAAGGACGTTAAGCTATCATACATGTTATCAATAAAGAAAACCATTGGTTACTAAAGAACATTTTATAATGTTTTTCTTAAGTTATGCAAAGAATTAGTTTTTTTTTCAATACATTTAAATTTAATATGAAATATTAATTTTAATGCTGTTTTCCATTCCTAAAAAATTATAAAAAATTTCATAAATGTTTATTACATTTAAAATTTCACAAAGAAGACATTTTTTAAATATGATTGACAGTTTATGTGCTATGACGCGGCAGAATTATCTTGACTACCGTCCATGTTACCTCGAGGGGATAGTTGTAGTTTCTGTAGTGTTTTGGTTGATTGGCTAGTTGTAGGTGTTGCTACATTATTTATACTATTTATATTATTATTAGTATTAATTTGGCTAAATTGAGACTTATTTGTGTTAGTGGTCGTTATTGTAGCAACGCGCCTAAGACGATTATCTGGTATCGGTGGTGACTGTAAAGTACCCGAACTTTGATGTAGAAGCGAGAATGATGATGGTCCACTGGCACTACCACCAAAAGCACAAGCAATGTTACTGCTGCCACCGCCTCCACTGATAGCACCACCTCCAAAGATGCTGCCGTTACTGCTGCCAATCAGACTCATTGAATGTTCATTGGACAGAATCTGATGTGCAGCCAAATTCATCTCGTCAGGCGTCATGTCTAACGCCTCACGCATCTCCCGAGCAGCAGTGCCCACAAACTCTGAATCACAATATTTTCCAAGACCCTCAGCGGCGAGTACCTATGCCAAAAAATATTTCAATTAATATGCAGCTGTTTTGAATTAGAGTGGACGATTATTACCCCTCCAATTAATGATTCGGCTAGGCCATTCATTTCAGATGAAGTTGGTAAACGACGCTGATCGTAGGGACTAGCTGGTGTCGATTGGATCATGCGATCCTGGCCAGGAATTGCACCATTGGGTGCGTATACTATATTATTGCAAGAAATAAATAAAGTTTCTTTATAATCTGTATTTGTCGCAGGTATCAATTTAAAAGAAAATATTAATATTATTACAGCGCTTGATGATCATCTACTCTTAAGTAAGTAAGTCTGTCATCTTTATTAAAATTTTTGATGCAATACTAAATTTCTGAAATTTATATTAATACATACATTTTTTATATATTTATATTTTAATCATGAAAGAAATTAATAACCAACAAATTGCAAAAGTGTGGAATTCGGAATAATATATTTTCCATATTAGCGATAAGAACTTTGAATAATTATATCAGTTATCAAAGAAATTAAAATAAATTATTTTATTATGAAGTGGAAAGCCATATCGGTTCACCATTTCACCTTTTTTTAACCAATATTGTACTAAAAAAAGTCAACGAATAGAATTTGGAATTATTATCAAATTCCGTGAAATAATTAAATGTCGCCCCAATAACTTCCGCTTTATAATATTAAGCCTAATGATGATAAATATTTTGGTGGCAACGTCTTAAATGAGTTATTAGAAAGACTTTACAAACTGGTCCAAACAATTTAAACCCCTGTAACTGAGATTGGTTTTCACCCCTCTTTCATAAATCATATCTTAATATTTCCATAGTAAACTTAAGGTATGCTCCTTTTTATTAATAAACTCGTACCATAAAAGCTCACACTTTCTAGATATCATGATCAGCAAGCATTTACTATACAAACATGTATGAACATATTCATAGCAACTCTACATTTGACTGTTAGTTAAACATTTAATAAAAATAGGCTGTTACTACAGTTTTTGATAAATAATAATAATAAATAAACTATTTTAATGTTAATAAGCCTGTTGTATACAAAATAAAATTGTATAGTTTTAATTTTAGCAAGCAATGAATGTGAGGATATAAATAAGATAATATGTATATACATTTATATGACGGATACCTTTACAAACAATGTAATGTTAGTTCCACCAACACAATATCTAAGGCTTAGGCGTGACATTTTATGAACTCAACAGCCGAACTTATGAACTCAATTAAAGCGATTATATACAAAATTAAAAGCCAAGCAATGTGCAACTATATTGGGTTTTAACAGTTAATTGTTTTTGAGTATTCACTTTTTAGTTCCCATTACGGTACAAAATTAAAAGTATACCGGACAATAAATATAAGAAGCAACGACATAAAAACATTAAATCAACAGGTAATAAACATTCTTTTGAACATTGACAAAAAAATATATTTAGGTATACGCTTATATTGTTGACATGGGTATTAAAATTATTTATATAATTATTAGATGGACACAAGCCACACTTTGATAGGTACGCTCATTCTTTCAGGCGAACTTATGAGTACATGGGTACAACAACATCATTAATAGATTTATTTTCATAGACACCGATATCGAATTGCTTAAGATTTATAAAAATAACTTTGATTATGGTAACCTTTTTAATTCGATCTTTGTTGCATGTTAAACGGTTGTTGTTGTTCTTGTTGTTCAGTTGTTGATTGTTGTAGGTGTTATGTTTGTACTCCACGTAGGTCTAATAAATTACATATCACTCTTTGTAATATATTAACGATATTAAGAGGAATGGCTTGTTAATTAAAATCAAAAGTTGTAAACTTAGAAAAATAAAAAAAAAATTCTCTGCCCATTGGCCGTATTTAGAGATACTAATGTGTATCGAACTCTCTGATACTTATCCAGTTCGAAACTCAGCAATCGGTTGTTTTTAAACTGGAATCACTTATGCTATAATAAAAATATTTATAAAAAGGGTTATACAAAACAAATTACTTTTACATACAATTTCGCTTAGAATTACAGTACATGTTATACGATTTTCAATTTAGCATTATAAATTGTTATCTAGCTTGAATTTGTAATCAACAAAAGGAGCCACGTGCATTTTATAAAGAAGCAACTTGTAAATGAGAAAATCATGATTAGTATAGTTTCAAGATAATTTGATGCCGAATTTTCTTGTAACACTATCGCTAAA
This sequence comes from Hirtodrosophila alboralis, assembly GCA_035043045.1. Lineage (NCBI taxonomy): Eukaryota > Metazoa > Arthropoda > Insecta > Diptera > Drosophilidae > Hirtodrosophila > Hirtodrosophila alboralis. Next base: position 65,400 of record JAWNNH010000054.1, read on the forward strand.
AAATATATTAAACTTTGAAGCTAAGTAAGGTATTTTACAAATACCAATTTATTACTTAACAAGAAAGATCAACAAAATATTTTTTCGACCTATTTTTCTCCGTTAGTCTATATAAACGCACATAGCTCTGGAACTATAGCTAGAGGCATAAAATATATGTTTTAGATATGATTTATCTATGATTCTTCAAATGATTTCAAATTGTCTTTAAGCTAATAAAGTATGTGTATATATATAATGAAGTATATATAAAGTAGATATGCATATATATAAACAAAAAATTACAGCTTTCTTCGGGGTGCCGAAGATATATACCCTTGCAAAAAAGTTGTTCTTGCATTGCGCATATAAAACTTGGAAGTTTTAATATTTTCATATATATTTTGAACAATTGTTTTTATGGGATATATCAATATTGTTTATTCTTAGATTAGGAAGTTTTTCAAAGGGAAAAATCTAAAAACTCCTAAGAACACATTGTAAGAACTAACATATTCTAAATGCTTAACTAAATAAGACATTCGGTAAGCTTTTCCTATTGATTTAGATATATGTACATGGATTTTCACAACTACATGGTTCATTGAAGCCGAAATTTTTTATTTTTTTTTTGTTTAAATACAATCGTTTTAATAAAAAGGCATGTATGAATTTATACCAAAAACTGTTTAAAAAATGAAATCAAAGTTAATGAAACATTTCCATCAGCTTATGCTGTTATATTAAGAATTTAGAGTTTTGTTATTCAAACCAATTCAACTGCCTAAAATAAATTTTTTTCAAAACAATAGACCTTAAATTAAGAAACCTATCAAAATTCCATTTTTATTTTAATCATTTAATGAAACTGTCCCTGTAAAACAAACGCAGATCAAATATGTTTTTGTTGAACAAAAATTATGGTGGAAAATAGCTATTAGAAATTATCACCATCAATCAAGCATTATCATAAAATCGGTTTGATATGAGTACTAGGCTTAATGTAAACGAATACTTAATACATATAACCTCATTTTACGCAGATTTTAGGTTTGCTTCTTTTAGGAACGAAAAAGCTGTGTAAGCCGAGGTCTTACTAAAAATGTTGGTAATTTACTTATAATTTTTTAATATGGCGTGTTACAATGTGACTTTTCTATATAAATATATATATATGACTGTGTTGTTGATCTACATAATCTATATAAGAGACATCGTAACATGTAAAAGCAATTTTATATTAGCCCATCTAAACTACTGATCTCTACGACAAGTTGTATATTATATATAAATAGCCAAAATGAACGAATATTCTGCTGAGTGTGTTGAATGTTGTCTTTTTGTGGCGCCGCGTAATATAAACAACCAAAAATACATTGATAATTATCCATTATAATGGACGCTTTGTTGTTGTTGCTGATTTGGTCTGTGGTTTAGAAATCGCTATTAGTCATTATTTATAATTTTGTTTATTGAAATATGTTGGCATGCCGCAGGCAAGATTCAGAACTTACAACTCAGAAACTTAGTGACAAATACAAAAATTGATAATAATAAGTTTAACGTAGCTACAAAAGTTATATTTTTATACCGAAATGTCTTAATAGATTGGTTAATATGCGCAAAATAATAACAATTGGAGAGTTAGTTTTATTAATTAACACCCAGAATGTCGGTGTGTACGGGAGCCAAAAAAAGTAAAACATAAAACGCACAACAAACAAATAAATCTTTTTCGGTTTACTTGGGAAATTATAAATAAATGTTAAGAACTTTGGTGCAAGTGCTTGTTGCTGTAGATTTTGTAATTGCAGCATTTTCCGCTTACCATTATTATATGGATGCAATAAAATACCACGATTGCGGTTGCTGAAATTAATGTTCGGGGATTGAGTAAAATTGTTTTCGGTTCTCAGTTAATGTCGATATACTATAAGATGAAATTAGATCGCGCTACTTTATCACAAAAATATTGTTTAATTATATTTATTTAATTTTGTTTGATACTATAAATATTTGTATATAATGAAGTATATTAAATATTATATATTATATGTATATATATAATCCATAAAATATATAAATATATATATAAACATATATAATAATATATATATATTATATATATATATGTCTTACTTTAGTCAGGTAGTTTAGTGATTATTAAGCTAATTTGATATACAATTAAATTTTGACCAAGAACAAGAAAGTTTGGCTAGGGCTCCTTTTGTCCATTACAATCGCTAAAAGCGCACTAAGTGAACACAAATTGACTTAAAAGTGTGGTCAAAATTAAAATTTAAAATATAAAAAACTCACTAAACAGCAAGCCATTGTAACAGGAAGTGTATAATGGAATTAATAATTGTCAGCCTCTTGTGCGACTACGAGAAACCAAATGACCAACTCACTATTCCTTCAGCCCAAGTGTTCCCGAATACTCACTCATAACATATCGCATTAGCCTCCGGCGGAAGCGTGCCTGCCACTGTCGCTGCACCAAATCCATTTTTGGCCAGTGGCCTCATCGAGATGCTTTCGCCAAAGGTTCGCAGCTCCCCGCCACTGCTTGCATGCAGTTCATCATGTAGCTTCCCACTTGCTGCCATTCGCGCATGCATTATGTTACGCGTTATATGATTGACGCCATCAGCTACACTGCGATTAAGACTTTCATACAGATAATCACCACCGGAAGGATCTCCGCTGCCCAGCACCAAACTGCTGCCACCTACGCCTGCAGCTGCCAGGGAGGAACCTCCAATAGTCAACGCTCCATTGCTCTGTGAAGCCTTGGCACTGCGACGGAAGGTTCCGTTGCCATGACGACGTATAGAGGACCAGACGCTGCCAAAAAGGGTATGATGGCGCTAAAAATATAATAGGGAAACAAAAATTCAAAAATATATAGTTTTAAATAATTGCACAAATTAGACAATATTATTACAATCTATTTTTTCAATATTAGCAAATATTTCAAACTTTGTTACCTAGTATAATCTGGGGCGTACAGAATAAAAACCCGATCAGTATTTTGTGAAGTTCAGTGTATCCAGCAGGCAGGCGCCTCACTCACACATACACTCACACAAACGCGACAAAACGTTCAATGAAAAAGCAGAGCAAAAAAAAAAAAAGAAAGTGTTTTTGTTGAGCACAGGCCGATGTATTCAAGAGACGATGTAAACGGCTTTTGCGCAGAGTCCATGAAAAACATTTTTTTTTTGACAACGAATAATGTTCAACTGGTTTTTGCGAGCTTTGGTGTGAACTCTAAATACCAAGTATAATAAGACCTAGCGTGGTACATGGGTACGCCACGGGTGATCCTCCCCTTTCCGTTTACTCATGGATTTGACTTCAAGCCTTAATAGGCGCTGTTGTCTAACTTATAACCGAAAGATATAACTCAGAGGTTCAGTTAAATTCTAATGAATGATTTGTATACATTTAAATGATTGCGTGTGTATGATGTGAGTTTTTGCTGTGATAATAAAATTTTATTGATAAGGTAAAAGCACCGAAGTATTTGATATGTACCATCTCTTAAGACCGTTTACAACTAGTTTAATAAGTTTAAATGTGTCTGGGCTTTTTTAAATGAATAACAACGATTTGAGCGACTCGTTGAGGCAAGTACTATATTTTTAACAAAATCCAAGATATGGTCTTAAACAATCGACAAGGTTATTTACGGGAAATAACTGATCCCCCACTCTTGTTAACTTAAATCATTTTTTGAAGACATATTAATTCGAAAATCGCATTCTTAACCATAACCCAACGGTGAACTTCTGCTAATTTGCATTACAAATATAAAAAAAATGTATATAACTACATCCTACCATTACAACGCCTTGCCTTCCAACTTAATTAAAATTTATTTTAGATCCTATACATATAAGGCATTTCAGACAAAACACAAGAAAAAAACGGCTACCCGCAGCATGCTTGAACAAGGGTCAAACTATTAATGGAGAGAACTTATAATCATTATTGGAACGACTTGGAAAGGAAATTAAGGAAAAGTCAACATTTGGGCAAAAAAAAAAAAACAGATTTTACAGCAAGCCAACTCATGGATGCACACGTGCAGTTTTTATGGCCAAATGTCAGAGCTATGCCATGTGTTCAATTATGAACATGATACGCTACCTGCACACGGCATCTTACAACAGCTGCAAGCAGTTATCCTAACAACTTGTGATAGGATTTGGAAAGGATTGGGTGCAAATGAGTTCCAGATGTGGATAAGCGATCTCGTTACAAGCGATCGCAATAGATTTAGTTATCAATAACAAACAAGCGGTCGTATTACTAGCGACCGTAATGAAAATAAACGGTCGTCTTACAAGTGACCGTAATAAATAATAAACATGCTGTTGCCTTACCAAGGACAGAATTAGAGATAGGGATATTGTTAGAGTTAAGAATTTAACAATAAATAAAGGATCGGTCAGCCGAGCGATTCAGTTCGAAATTAAACGTCGTCTCGAGTATAATATTGTATTATACATTTTTGGTCCATCGAGCCGGATAATTATACAAGATTATAGAGTTCAAAACTAATCGTCGAATCTAAATTTGTATACATTATTTTGATCCTTCGAGTTATTTTACAGCGTGTTCTGTGGCTTAGAACAGAACAGTGGAAAATATAATTGAAACAAAAAAAACTGCAACTTCAAGCAAGGCCAAGCGTGTTCTGTGGATTACAACAGAACGGTGAAAACGTGTAGATGAACCTGCTGTAGAGAAACCGGCCGGGCCATCCAAAAACCATGGTGAACAGACAGGAAAAATTGATTTTAATTTGAACACCAAACGCAGCCTAAGCCCAGTTGACTGCTTGGTCGAAAGAGTTGACAGGCAAGCAGTCCGTCTGGGATGGAAAAAGCCAGAATACATTTGGCACATTAAACAAAATATGAGCCAATGGACATAAAAGAGAATCGATTCAAAGCATGCTTACGATGATAGAAATCAAATATGAATGGTGGGCTTATAATACTGATGAAATCGACGATTTGAAAGTCGAGGTTAAAATTCAATCGAATAAAATCGATAGAAAAATGTCAGAATTACAAAAGCCATCAAGAGACGAACATCAAAGGCAAGATGCCCCATAGGTGGATCTACCACAATTTAACGGCAATGCCAAAGAATGGCCAAACTTCTACGGAATATTTACGGAAGTTATTCACGAGAGAGTAAATATCAGCGACACAATAAAGCTGAACTACCTAAGGTCATGCCTCAAAGGAGAGGCAAATACAATGGTCAGCCACTTACTGCTCGGCTCAGCTGCAAACTATAAGACGGCGTGGGAACTTATTGTAAGCGGTATGAAAATAATCGTAAAATTTTCGCTGAATGATTTAACATATTATTGGAGTTGGAAACTCTGAAATGCGACTCGGAAGAGAGGACTCGCAACTTTCTGGATACAGCCACTGACTGTATCTATATTATAAAGTAAAAAGCAAGGATTGACGAGGAAGCTGATGTCATTTTTGCCCAAATCCTACTTCGGCGGTTTTCAACGAAGGCTTTTCAGCAGTACGAGCAACGTGTGAAAACAAAAAAAGCGGGATATTCAATGATGTTTGGGATTTTATAAACCAGCTACATAATGCAGTAGATTCTGTTCAAAAAAGGGTTGTTAAAGGAACAAATCATCATCAGCAAAATCATGCGGTTTTTCAATAAACGGACATGATACAAATAGATGCCAAAAATTTAAGGCAGCAACCGAATTTGCAGTTTTTTTTTAAGGCAGCAACCGACGCCTAACCGTAACAAACGTAAAGAGTTTGTAAAAAATAATCATTTGTGTTTCCGTTGTCTTGGCACTCAGCATGATCGAATGTAAAAAAGAGTAGAATTGCCAAAAGTGTAACAAAAATCACTTTGTTACGCGACGACACCAAAACGAAAAGTGTGAAATTGTCTCAAACAAAATACTGAGCATAAAACACTATTGGCTATAGCAGTGATCAACGTAAAAAATGGCAGCGATACCTTCGAGCAACTACGTGCACTAATGGATGGAGGATCGCAACGCACTATAATCTCCGAAGAAGCAGTATAACTTTTGGGGCTGCGAACGTCTAAGCAGTCAGTGGAAATTCAAGGAATATCCTCACAAGGCGTTGAACTGTCCAAACACAGCGTCAAACTTGAAATCAAGGACTGTGGCACTGGTGCTTCCTAAACTACAGAGAACACTTCCCAACAAAAATATTGATATTGATATGAATAAAAATTGGAAGATTGATCTGATAATTGGTGTGGACCTGTTTCCTTTTATTATGATGGGTCGATGAAAACCAAAAGACGAGGTTTGGATGGATTATTTCTGGAAATATCGCTCGGACTTCCCCAAAAAGCATTTTGACAGCGACTACAACTGTCAACCTTGATGACCTGGAAAGTGTAAATTGTCTCAAACAAAATACTGAGCATGAAACTACACGTCCTGAAAAATCGCCAATGGGACGAATAGTGAAAACTACTAATGGTCAAGACAACAAGGTCATAGTTGTCACTATGAAAACAAGTAACGGTGAAATAAAACGCACAATCAATAAAATCACGTTACAAGCGATCGCAATAGATTTAGTTATCAATAACAAACAAACGGTCGTATTACAAGCGACCGTAATATATAATCACAAAATCATATATTTTGGTGGGCATAAAAAGAATTAGAGAAATTCCAGTCTAAGTTAATAAAGGAAACTACGGCGCGCCAAAGCTACATACCCTTGCAATGGTCTTCTTAGATTATTTTGATTGCTTGCAGATTATTCCAATGGCAGTCATATGACACATGTCAGAAAAAGTTTTTGTATCTATTTGGTGAGTTTAGTTCTGGTATCTTAAAATTCAGAAAAGGTTTGGCATAGAAGAACTCATTTTATACCCAATTGTTTCTATGGGACCTATATGATATAGTTGTCCGATTTTGAATAAACTTGGTCAGATTGTATAAATAGTTATTCTACATCGATGTGTTCAGTTTGATTTCGATACCTTGAACCAAAAAAAAAAGTTTTTATTAAAGGACATTATTTTGACAGATTGTTCCTATGGGAGCTACGAGAAATAGTGGTTCTCGTTTTGGCGTACGGAAAATAGCCGCGTTTTTCTTGTGTTTCTTCTGTTTTGTAAATCCTTATTTAAGTGCTTTTTTCCGATTTCAAACATAACTTACAAATATATACCGTTGGCTCATATCAAGTACATAAAATGCGTCACTCCTCTAGCTTAGAGGTTAGAATCTCCGTGGTGGTCTACGAGATTTCAATGCCCTTTTACTATGAGTGTTCTGCTAAAAGTTATGACATAGAGAAGTATTTGGGCAAAGAGATTCCTCTCGACAAAAGTTCTGCTCCTCTTTATTAGGAACGTGGAACCGTACTTCGTCTCCTAGGGACTCCAGGCAGGCACCATAGATCGAATTATTCGAATTCCGAATCACTTACCAGCACCAATCATAAGTTAACGGGTTTAAATTTCCGTCTGATACAAGCATTTACACTGTTATATTATGTTCCTTTTGAACTAGTCTCTCAGTATTAAAACGTGCAGTTTTATGAATGCAAATAGTTATATTAACTTACCCGATGCATAGGCTCGGGTTCTTCAACTAGCTCATCCAGGTTTCCTGATATAGCTCGCTTTAGTGCTGGTGATACCTCATGCAGTGTGCGTAACCCTGCTTGTAGGGTAACCGTATTATTATCTGAATGACCCTCCTTTCCTTCTTGCTCCTTTCGCTTTTTGAAACGTCGGAAGTAATCCTGTATGAGATACGTGGCATAGAACTTGCCGACAGTGACCTCGTCATCGTTGCCTGGAGGCGGCACCACCTGGTCCAATAATTTCGGATTGGTGCGTTTCCAGATCTGTTTTATGGTAGCACGTAGCTCGGCATTGGCATCATCGATGTTTCCCTCCGTTTTAATACTTAACGACGTGCGCACCACAGCAAATAGGGTGGCATTAAAGAGCACCGTGCCGTCGGAATTAAGAGGCATGTTCATGGAGACCAGGCGTTTACAAGCCATGCGATGAGGACAGAGCTTACCGAAACCCAAAGGCGGTGATATCTTACGCAGCAAGGTGACCACGTCTAGATGTTTAATGCGTCCCTTAGCATCTGGATCGTACTCGCTCCAAAGACGGATAAACTCATCCAAATGATGCGGACCCAGAATGGACCAATCGCGTGTGAGGTAATCAAAGTTGTCCATGATGACGGCCACAAATAGGTTAATAATCTGGATATAAGCAGTAAGAATATATTATATAGCAGTAAGAACATAATTTAATGTCACCTACTAAGAAGGAGCACAATACATAAAAAGATATGAAGTATGGATATGCAATTGATGATCCGCATTGTACTCCGGGTGTATCAGAATTGATATCACATAGTACATTTGGCTGTGCTGAGCAGGACATCATAATATCCTGCCAGGCCTCTCCGGTGGCTGATCGAAATAATACCAGCACCGCTTGCGTAAACGTCTGAAAGTTATTATTGCGTGTTATCGCATTGCCGCCATCAAGCGCAATCTTGCCGAAAACCTAAAGAAGGAAAATATCTATAAGTATAAATCTAGCGAAAAGCTGTATATCCTTTTAATACACACTTGCATGCCCACCACCGCGTAGATAAAGAAAAGCAGCAAAATAAGCAGAGCTACATAGGGCAGTGCTTGAAAAGATTTTATGAAGGTCCAGAGCAGTGTTCGTATACCCTCGCCTTTACTGAGCAGCTTTACGAGGCGCATAACACGAAATAAGCGAAAGAAATTAATGGAAATTAAATTTGAACCGGCCTAGAAATAGAAAATCTTAAAAAATCTGTTTTACAAAAATTTGTCATAAAATCTTACCGCCTTGGCCTTTGGTTTACAGCTGTCCACAATATCACATGCGGCCTGTGAAGTATCTTTACTCTGTAGAATAGAAATTAATATTAGTAATTGGTCCTCCGGTCAGTCTAGTACTTAAATATATACGTAAACAAACCTTAATTTCTGAGTATACAATGTCAATAAAGCTGCCCAGCACAATGATGAAATCAAAAACGTTCCACGCATCACCAAAGTAGTTCTATTACAAACGGCATTAGTTAAGACTATTAAAAATTATGTGCTTTTACCAACCTTAAATCGAAATGCTGCCAGTTTAAAGACAAACTCTAAGGCAAACACCGCTGTAAATATCATATTCAGTGCATCGAGAAGCTCCGTATACCAAAGTGGTTGCTGGTAAAATTTCATAGCCAGTGTGACCGTGTTTATCATAATCAAGATAAATATTGTGTACTCAAATGATGATGAAGTCACAAACCACCAGACCTTATACTGTATACCATGTTTGGGTATATAACGACGCACTGGTTTAGCTTTTAAGGCAAACTCTATGCAATTACGCTGATTCTTATCCAGATCACAATTTTTGTATTCCTGTTCACCCTCATTTTGAAAAGTGACAATAACGAAACCCACAAAAATGTTGACCATAAAGAAGGCAATTATAATAATGTAGATTATATAATAGGCAGCAACTATAGGACGGAAGTTGTGTATTGGACCCCCATTTTCCTTATTTGAATCAATAGAGACGTAAAGTAGGCTATATATATATATATAATAGCGGAAAAAGTAAATTTAAAAAATATTCCGAAAATGTTGGAAAGTATATACTCGTATACAATACGTGACTGTATATTTTAATTGTGATACTTACGCGGGCCAGCCCTCAAATGTGGAAACGGTGAATAGGGTTAACATGCCCTTGGCCACATCATCGAAATGAAAATCATTATTTGTCCACTCGCGTTCCTTAAGACGTGGCTTGTTCATATCACCACCTTCATAGACAAGATAGGTGCCGCTAAAAATTATATTTCATGTATTACAAAATAATTCGACTAGATTTACTAAGACCATAATATACTTACAAACACTCCTCTTTCACCATTTTGGATCCATCAGAGCATGAAAAAAATTTTCCCTACATGTTGCATATGATTTTCAATCAACGACAGGAAGAATTTAGAATAATATTAATAAGATTGGCAAGACAGACGATGAAGACTTATATGAAAAGTGCGCTTAACTTTGCAATCTTTTTAGTTGAGAGCACTTTGATACTGCGAATAGCACTATTGACTAAAGCCTAATACTATGTACTATGCAGCGATATAATAATTACATACATACATATGTATATCTATATATAAGTACACTGTACAAACATACATTTACAGGGTGTCATAAGCATTTTGACAAATTGTATTTCTTTATCTGGAACGAGCACAATATTTACAGACGGAACCTTACAATACGACAAAATGTTATAAACATTTTAGGATGGATGTCAAAGCGTTAAATAACATACATATGTATAATACAAATGATTAGCGAGCAACTTTGGGGCTTAAATACCTTATTTTAATGTATGTAGCCAATTAAAAATCAGAACTCATTGCTTTTAGTTGAAAACTCGAACAATAAAAGGGTTAGGTTCAAAATCCAATTAATGGGCTAGCAAGGCGTTTAAGCTTTTGAAAGCTGATTGGAAAGTGTATTTGCAACGATTTAATGACTTAATATATTTAATGAGTTAAAATATTTTCATAACTAATATCAACATTTTTGAGAGTGGTAAAAATATTTCTGTTAAGCTAAGAAAAATCAAAAGATTTTACACTTATTAGGAGTCAGTTTACAAATTGTCTGACATTTTCGATCCTACACATTTTTACATACGACTGTGTTAAAATTGATTAAATTTAAGTTATTTTAAAATAATTCAAAATACTTATATATTTTGCTTTCCAATCAAATTTGATGATGCTCAAAGCATATCAAAACTTAAAGCACACATATTAAGAAGCAGGTAATTTATATCCTCAAATAAAGCGCACACACAAAGCCGATTCCAGTTACCCTTCACCAAATATATTGTTTTTTCATTAAGTTGTTTTTAATTTTTCTGTGATTTTATATATATTTAAAAAAGAAATTACCTTGAAGAGTTGCACTCCAATAACGGCAAACATAAATTGTAATAAATATGTAACCAACATGATATTACCAATGGTTTTAATTGCCACTACTACGCATTTGACCACGTACTGTGAGCAGTTTTTGTTTACAGTATAAGCCAATTGTTGTTATAGTTGGATGTGTGGAGGAAAAGAATTAACAGGCGTGTATGATATATATATATTTTTTTTCAGTTGAATGGTACATTTTTATGCAGCATCAATCAGAGCAGTTTTGGTTAGTGTGACGACATTTTTAAATTGGTTTTGAAATAGTTTTATATAATAAAAAGTGGTTACTCATATTGCCAAATTAAATAGTACACAATGCAATTTGTTGTGTTTGGCAATATTTATATAAAAACCAAAACGATAAAAGAGAGAAAAAGAGGAAAATTCATTTTTAAGGGGATAAATTCTAAATATTGTTATACTATACTAAAATTAAGTTTTAAAATTATTTCGAGGTAAATATAATTTACGGAAAGTGGGAAAAAATTATAAAAAAAATATATAGAAACAATTGTTTTCAAAAACTATTACGTGTAAAATGTAATGATTGGATCAGTATGAATGCTTTAAGATGATTCTTATAATAGTAACAATGGTTAACAATGGTGTATTCAAATTAGCTAGTAAAACTTTTCTATGCAATTCGAGAATATTGTATGATCGATTTTCTTCGGTTTACAGGTTAGTTGCCTTGATGCTAGGGTGCAAGGTTGGTTGGTCTTCGTGTGATACCATGAAATACAACTGGAATACTTATGCGAGTACTTTAACACATCTGGTTGGATTTAATTTATTTCTTACTATTATTATTGACGAAGGTACAACGCAGAAAATGGGTGTGGAATATACAAATTATTTTGAAATATTTTCAAGGTTTCTTTTGTGTAAGTAATGTTAGGTAGGCATGTATTGGGACTTAAACTTCATACTAAAGTGAATTGAAATTATATATATCATAACATATATTAAAGGCAGAGTGGGTACTGATAATCAACCTTATTTACTATTAAATTAATATTTATAGCTACAAAATTATTTTTTGAAGATTATGTCGCTTCTCTATTTATCCGAATATATCAGACTTACAAAATTGAAATCCATTTTCTATTTATGTAGACATGTTTTGCACTGAAAATTTAGTCATGGTAGTTATGCTAAGCAGTATAAGCAACACAAGGGAGCATTTAAATACGGATTTATTTACAATAGATTTTATACAATTAATCACTGGCTATTAGTTAAAAATTCAATTAAGGGTAAATTACAAACCAACAAAAATAAAAATAATTGTTTAAGTGTTAGCGATATCAAGTCAAGCATTTAACAATTTGAAACAACAACAGAATGTTAATATAACTGAAAGTTGCACTTATTTAATATTATATATGAAGGGGAATAATATAAAGTTTACGAATAAAGATCCTATTGATATATTTTCAATAATGAATAAAAAAAAATAAAAAAAAAAATTTCATTTTTTTTACACCCTATCCGGATTAAAAATGTGTAAAATGGGATCATAAAACTGTGCAAATAAATTTTACAGGCATAAGGAAACATCTACTTTCATAAATAGTATATATATTCCTGATCAGTGTCAATAACCACGGGACTCAGAGGATATAAGGGCCAGTGATTAATTTAGTATGTAGGTTCCTGTAAGCCGTACGCAAATATGTTTATCTTAGAATTCCGATAGTCTCCCTCAGCTCCGAAAATCGGTAAATACTATTAACAGGCACAATATTATAGTTGCAATCGGATTGACCGATACAGAAGCAGCCAATGCCACCTACTATGCAATTGAAGTCGTTAAACTGTTCAAGATCTGATTTAGGTAAATTGTGTGTATACTATATGAGGATCCCGGACAGAGTACATGGTGTCACGTTTATACTCAACAATAGCATTCTTACTTGTTATTTTACATTTTCATGTCTCAATTCTCTATTAATTTTGTCAATATGAGAGCAGCCTCGTCACAACCAATTTCGCCTCATTGAACAGTACAATAGCAAATAAACAAAAGAGAAGAGTAATGTACATTATACTCGCATCTAAACTTGCCTATTCGAATTAGAGAAATCATATCTTCAAACCACAACAGAAAATCTTGGTATCATGATGGTTATCTACAAACATTTTTCTTATGTGGTCATTTTGATTATATACTCTATTTTTTTAGAGAATTAGTAAACTTGTTCGAAACGGGCCAAAGAACGGCCAGACTAACAGACTAAACATTAAAATGAGTTTTTCTCCTAAAACGCTTTTTTTCTATTTTCGACGATATCAAGTTTAAACTTAGCAGCTCGCTGTAGTGTTATGACCTGTACAATCCAATGATCATCGAAATCGGATCATTTATTAGAATTAAGAATATCAACTTAAAAATTTTATATTACTTAAATCTTATAATCTCTATTTTTATGCAGTAATTTAATGGTTACTTAACGAAAAAGAAGCTCTTAAGAATTAAATCATACCTTAAATAATTGGACTCCTATAACGGCAAACATGAATTGCAGTAGGCAAGTGACGAGCACAATATTTCCGATAGTCTTAACAGCGACTATGACACATTGAACAACATGCTGTATGTGATACGACGATAATAAAGTTATAACACGGTATATAAATTAAACTATTTGTAGATTAAGAAATATTTGGTTTTTTTTTTGCAATTTATTGCTTTATAGTTATAGTTTAGTATTAACATGGCTGGTACATAGTGTAAATATGCCTAAGCCACGCACGTTGCATTTATTCCACGCCCATTTTCATTAGTGTTTAAATAGAACATAAAATCAAACACCTTAAGCTATATGTATATAGTTTTCTTTAGTGTATAATTCAGCAATTAGAATTTTTCGTGGTGTACCCTACACCCAGCATTTCAAGGTATTTTTTTTTTGTTGGTCAACACCCAATTCACGCATGTTTTATCTGCACATCTTATGGGGTTATTGCAATAAGTAATTATTTGTTTATTTCCTCGCAAAAAAACAAAAATTATTTGTATACCTTGATTATACAATAATAACAAAAATTTAACTTAAAATGTAAAAAAATATTAACAATTGTTTAATAAGAGCAGGTGAACAAAAAAAAAGTTAAAACTGTGATGGCATCAAAATGGCTTACCTTTAAGCCCTTGGCACGATTAATAGCACGTAGAGGCCTTAAAACTCGAAGAACACGAAGAATTTTCACGACTGAAATCGCATTCGAACTGTAGTTGAAATCGACGTTATAATCATGTTCCAGAAGTAATATATCAACTACTTGGTTAGAGTAGTTTTGTTGTGGTTTACCTGGATACTAGAGATATCAACGATACGCAGACCACAAGTAAATCTAAAAGATTAAATGCGGATCTACAAAAGGCTCCGTCATGTAACACGAAACCATATGAAATCAATTTCAGAATCAGTTCTATTGTGAAAACTGCCGTGAAAAAATAATCAAATTTATTGAGGACCTGCAAAGTTAACGGATAACAGAAAAAAGTGGTTTGTAACTAAGAAATTCAAAAACGCTTGAATACCTAGACCTATAAAGAGCTTACTTAGAAGATTTTCAGGTGTTCTATTGTTTTAGCTCGGGATATATATAAGTATGTAAGTATGTAAGAATGCTACTTACTTTGTTCAATTCATTGTTGGCCATTAGTGGATTCTCCGCAGCCAACATAGCCGATGAAAACATGATGCAACATAGGATAATATTGCCAAAATTGCTGTGATTGCAGAGCCAGTGACAAAACACACGAAATCTGTTAATTAATAATTTTTCGGTAAGTATTTAGGTCTAACGATCATAGATAGAAAGCAAACAGTCACAAATAGAACCTATCAAGCAAAACAAGACATGCAGTTAATCAATAAACAACCATAATCAATTATTAAATTTATCAAAAATGTTTTAACATCGCAATTCCTTATGTTGAGTTTGCTGCTTAAATGTCCAACGTCAAGAACTCTACTAACTTAGGGCAGTTACAAGTTAATGAATCTAGTATTACAAAAGATTTCAGTGTTTACTTTGCAAGTAATAATCAAAATATCTAAATACACAAACGTAAAAATTTTTACTAAAAAACGCACTAAAATTTGTTAGGCAAAAGACGGATACAATTTTAAAAATATAAAATTAATGAAATACACAAATAAATCACGCACACAGACATAAAAAAAAGTTGCTAAAATGGGAAAAATAATAAAAACACTTGGATTAACCAAGTAGAATTTATATTTTTATTAACTAAAACATAAAAACCTGTTTGTTTGGGAGAAAAGAAAGAATGATGTGCCCGGTGGTATTGGTTGAATTTTCGTTGCCGTATTAACCTCAGACATACGGCGTGGACGTGCTGTAATCATGCCTTCTTCATCAACTATATGCAATAAATTTCATATATCATTGGCCAATGTGGAAAAAATATACATATACATATATACATTCAAATAAAATACACATCTGCTTAACACATAATAATAAAATATATATTATAAAATAGCTTACATTAATTAAAAACTTAAACGATTAATTCAAAAACCAGCGCCTAATCTTTAAATACTATTATTAAAAAAAAAAATTATAAAATAAAATATATTTTTTTTAATAAACTTGGAGTCTGATTGAAAGTTGTGTCGGATTCTATAGGATAGGACAATTCTTTTATGATATGAAACCTTAGACTTAGAAAGATGATAGGCTATGTGGATGCAAATAAATGATCATTTTAATTATTGTAAATAAAACATTTCAATTGTAGGGTGTCAACAAAATATCATTAATTAAATGAAAGTCCAGTTTAAATTTTAATCATATACAAAATTAATAAGAATTATGTGCTATCAAATGTGCAACAAGTACAGCTCGATATGAAGTTATCAAGTAGTTTTTATTTTAATTATTTTAAATGTTCTTTGCAGAGTTTATCGAAAATGCAAGCATGCAAAACAACTACAGGATCAGAATAGATAGAAACATTCAACATAATGTTCAATATTCCAATATTAAGAACACATGAATTATACAACTGTAATTTGTTTGGTTCGAATGTTTTTTGTTGATTTACCTGTTTTTATAACTGAAAATGAAAAATGCACTGCCGCGTGGAATGGGTTTTTTAGTCTTCTTCATGCTGACTTCGGATAAACGCCGGGGTCGTGCAGTGACACGTGCTGATACTTCGGAATGGGAGTCTTTTTATTAATATAAAATTGAGAGTTGTATGTGATCCAAGCCGTCAAATGAAAGCGACAGTAGCATGAATATGATATATTGGTTTAGTAAGTGTCTAAGCAGAGCTCAAATGTGTGCTTAGCCTATTTTTTAAACTTAAGAACTAAGTAATTTTTGAATTTTAGATATTTCACTTAGAATTACTCTTAGCTAAATTGAGAATAATGTTAAATTAAGTAAGTTTCACATACCCTCTTCCTCCTCCTCGCACATTTCACGTACCTCCTCATCGGACAGGGTCTCATGATCCCTAAAAAGTCAAGCAATTTTTAGAGCCGACTCCGACCTTTATTAAGAAGTACACAACTTATCGTCATCCAGATCATGATGTTCCATATCAATTTCAATGCTAAGATGCTCATCATCTAAGCCATCTATTGTAGGCGTTGGACTGTGAGACTTCTTCATAGCCCCTTCGTCGTGCTATAAAAATCAAATCAAATCAATGATCAAGTTTGATTTGATTTTATGCAGTAACTTGCCGGTTCTTCTTCTTTCTCAACCTCGGACAGTGAGTCAGCATCTGCCAAATTATCCACAGCAATGGCCAAGAACACATTTAGCAGAATATAGTTACCGCATATGAACAAAATAATAAAGTATATGCAGGCCAAGGCGCCATACGATGAGACACCACCATAGGCATTAATACCCACATACATAACAGCATTCCAATCCTCACCAGTCATTATCTAACATGCAAAAAAATTAGTTTTAAATGTTTAATAACTTTGAACAAATGTCATAAATAAACACCTGAAACACGGTGAGCAAACTCTGCCAAAAGCAATCGAAATTCATGCGGTATTTCTCATTCTCGTCGTAATTAAATTTACCACCAAATACTTGCATTCCCAGCAATGCAAATATCACAATAAACAGGAAGAGCAGTAATAATAGTGAAGCAATAGACTGAATTGAATTCAACAGGGAAGCAACTAGATTCGAGAGGGAACGCCAGTACCTAAACGAAAATGAATTTAATTATAAGCCAAATATTATATTAAGATAATCTATTTACTCACTTAGTGACTTTAAATACGCGCAATAGACGCACGCAACGCAGCACGGAGACCCCCAACGGAGGCATTATTTCTGTCTTAGTGAGAAGCATTTCTGAGATGCTCCCAATGACCACGAAACAGTCAAATCGATTGAAAAGCGACACAAAATAGCCCTGAAAGCCTAGGCTATACATCTTAAGCAACATTTCACATGTGAACAGGCCAATAAACACCATGTTTGTGTATTCTGTAAATTAAAAATGATCAAAAACCTAATGCCAAACTACAAGCATAAATTATGCGATAATGTTTTACAAAAATAAACATCGTAATCTATTCAGATAGAGCCCAAATTGTCCAAGTACATCGCGTACATGTGTATGCACTTGAAAACGATATTGTTGGATTGCCACGAAATATAAATATATAACAAATAAAGTATATATAAAGAATATGTATATATACATATATAAAAAATGGAACTCTTTTATATATATAGAGATATGTATATGTATATAAAGTTTATGTGAATTATTATATTATATGAGTTCGACGCGCAGTAAGCTAGTCTCTCAGGTTTTGAACTTTCATGTTGAAAATTGGCACAGATGTTTTTTTCTGTTGCAAGCAGTGCACACATATGTCAGGATCAGCCGGTTCGGATCACTATATCATACAACTGACATCTGAACGATCGGAGACACCTTTATTCATTAAAATTATAGTTTTCAAGATATCAAAACGAAAGTTGGCATTTCGATGCAGTGATATACTCTGAATAACCTGTCCATATTGAATCAATATCGAACCACTATATTTTATAATATAATATAAGAGCAATCGTTCGAAAATTTGTTTGTATGAAAGACTTTACTGTTTTTCAAGATATGTAAGCCAAACTCATCCCTTCATGAAGTATTAAATTTGTACTATCTGACTAAGTTTAACATACAGCTGCCACAGGAACCTACGGGTAAGAATGAGTTCTGCTATAAACAAAATTTTTGTTCTTCAAGATATCGAAGTCAAATACACCAAACCGTTGTGTTATTTTGATGTGAACAAACATTCCATATTTTTTCAAAATCGGACCACTATATCTTATAAAAAGAGTTGTAAAATCAACTTTTTTTATTTTTACACATATATTAACGAATAATCTAATTAAATTTTGTCCAAAACGGAATCATATGGCCGCCATCGGAATGATCAATCGAATATTGAAATTTTCATAGAAGACCGTTGCAAGAGTATCTAGCTTCGACATTTCGAAGATAGCCGTTTCTTTCTTGGTGTCTACTTACCTTGAAAATCATCTAACCAGTAAACTTGTCCATAGTGTTCTGTGGCAAGAACTCCCGTGTTGAGAAATACCAGCACAATAATGAGCCAATAGAAGGCCTGAGATTTGACAGCTTTACGGCAGGCGCGACGCATGCGACGATTAACACGATCAAAGTCCTTTTTCATTTTTCGCCAACGCGATTCGGTGAGTTGCATTTCTGGCATTTCTTCGCCCATATTTTCGGTGGAATCCATTTCATTTTGTTGCTTACCCTTCCCATCGGACATAAGAGCACCTGTAGCATCGGGTTCAATGTCCTCGGCTTGCGTTATCCAGTCAAGATAGCCACGCAAATCCTCCTCGATTTGTTGTTTTTCACGCAGTTTTTGGAAGTCACCACGATTTTTGGCCTTGTTACGTTCTTTGGAGAACTCACCCGATAATACACCAAGAATCAGGTTCATGACGAAAAACGCCCCTAGTATAACCATGGAAATAAAGTACATCCATTGCCAATCGCTGCCCATGGCATCTTGTATCTAAGAATAGTATTAAATGAAATATGCAGAGTTTTGTTTTTATATGCTATAACATACATAATACAAAACATCCGTCCAGCCTTCAAGTGTAACGCACTGAAACACCGTCAACATGGCCAATCCAAAGTTATCAAAGTTGGTGATTCCATGATTGGGACCGGGCCAATTGCCATAACATTTCATGCCATCTGGACAGGCATAACCGACACCGCAGGGCCGAATGTCATCTTCGTATTCACCTAGATTCCGAGGTAGTTGTTTGGGATTTTTTTTTTTATTTTGACTTAGGTTTCATGCATTAGTGTTGAGATGTACTATGAGATGAGGTGATAATTAAATGACATTGATTTTTGGTGTCTGTGTGACGCCTATGTTTTAAATTTTTCGCGGAATATGCCGCTCATTTGTCCCAACTTTAAAGCTTCTATTAACTAGTAGATTAGTTAAAGTACACTGTAGTACTCGGGTAGCTCTTATATTTGTGTGTTTTCTTTTTCATATCGTTTTGTTTGGATGTGTGCTGACTATGTGTATAATGATTTGTGTTTTTTTGGTTAACCAATTGAAGTCTGCAATACCTTACATTGATCTACTATTAATAGAGCTGCGGAACTTTGAATTTTAGTGCGACATATCTGGTAGCATTCAAGACATTGAATGATATTCGTACAACGTATAAATATTGTACTGTTTATTAGCGCTTACCTGTGACCTCATTTCGACACGTCTTGTGCAATTTACCAGAGAATAACTCAAGACCAATGATGGCATATATTATGATTACAAATATGACCAAAAGTGCAATGTGAAACAGTGGCACCATGGCCTTTAAAATTGAATTAAGCACAACCTGTAAACCTGCAGAAAGCGTATGAATAGCCAATATATAGTGGGGTTTAAATACAATACATTAAGTGCGATTTACACTACATTACACAACAAAAGCTAGTCATACTGCGCAGATATTGATAGAAAAGAGTTCAAAGGAGTTCATCTCATGTGGGTAAGAAAAAATTTAGAAATTTGTCTTTACGCAATTATTCATACAAATAAGTAAATTATTTGAAATATGTTATACATCTATCTACAAGAATTATAACCAATATTTTTTTTTCTTTAATAAACTAATGGACAACAAATGTATGTAAATTTTATATTTAAAACAATTTCTTCATGGGTTTTTTAAATTGAATATAATTATTTAATACTGTGGCATCTGTTAAGAGTTCAACTATTTTAAGCTTAAAGATTCAATCAGAAACATTCAGCTATTCTAAGAGTTTTCTTTTCTCTACTCTCAATCATTTCCTTTCAGACTGTGCAGCATTTTAACTACGTTATAGACCGTAGTTATTAGATTTATTGCTCTACAGGAAACAACGAATTTTTATATAATTTTTCGTATTTTTGGTGCAGAAAGCTCTTACTTGGTACACCCGATACAAGACGCAATGGCCGTAGTACACGAAAGGCGCGTAGAGCCTTCACATCAAAGGCGTCATTTGTAAAATGGGACAATCCTATGCTTATCGCTCTGTAAAAAGATTTGGCATACAATTTCATACGTGCTTAGTTTTGATTGAATTGGGTATAAGGTAACATAGAAAATGGTTAAAATGAGGCCTGGAGGGCCTGGGCGCTCAGCGCTTTTAACAAAAATATTTTTTACGCTTACCCTATAACTACAATTGTAAAATCTAATAAATTCCATCCATTTCTTAGATATGCACCATTATGTAACACAAATCCGTATGCTAAAATTTTCATAACACATTCCGATGTGAATATAACTACAAATATAAATTCAACATTTTCCTAATTTTTTGTTGGTGAATTGGTTCGATTTGATGAACGATTATATGAAATGAATGACAGATGAAATGACATGAATAGAATCCATAAAAAATAGATGAAAAAAATTTATATACGTTAATAAACCACAATATAATTTGTTTTTATAAAGACTGTGCCTCCTAAATCAGGCGGCGTTGAACTTACCAAGGTTTGATTCGTCACATTCGAATCGCTGCCCGGATAAGGCGTGTAAACGGCCAAAGCAATACAATTGGCAAATATGGTTAACAAAATAAGGAACTCAAATGGTCTAGAAGAAATTTGTTTCATTTAAGGAAACCACAGCAGCTTAAATTTTTAAATAATTCTAATATACAAAATGTAAAAGAATGCTACATCCGTGATCACTCTATATAACCAAAATAATATAATAATATTTTTAATTATGATAATTTTGCTATATTGCTATATTATGCTATTTACTTAAAAATATATAAATCTAAGTTTATTTAATTGCGTGACACAATGAACTCAAACCAGAAATCTCAAAATACGGCTTGGCACTGCATTATATTCTTATTATGCTCCTTGCAGTGAAATTGGGTCTTTAAACAACGTGTCTCTTTCAGCAGTTAAACATCTATCAGACAGATAAAATATCATTAAAAATTTATAAATTGAATTTCGTAAATAATTACACTATACAAGAGATCTTTAAATTCATTGCATCCCGAATAACTGATACTCAATCCATATGTGATACCCGATTTACACTCAAAAAAGTTTTGCCATCGATATCACTCAAACACGATAACACTTAGAGACGAATTCTACTAGAGTAGATATATTTGATCTGGCGATCATTTGTTTACAAGCATCAAAACTTGAGTATATTAAATAAAAAATATAGTATGGATTTGGTCAACAGAATTTTTGTGCCAACTGCAATTTCAAATGAGCACATGCACTTTATATAAAAGTTATATGTCTTGCTATGGTACGAATTTTAACTTCTAGAATTTGTTGCAGAAAGGTTCCACATTGAGCGCACGATGGCAAAATACACAGTTGATACATAGAATTATAGAGGGTGGTAATCAACAGTTCATTGGTTTTGATCTACCTCCATCAGATATATATAAATTAACATAATAAAATAAACTAAGATGCAGTTACATTTATATATAAAGGCCCTCGATATTCTTGCAAACACATCCAACACATCTAGCAGTAGAAACGGAGAATAAAATCTATATTTTCATATAAATAGATAGACGTAGTTCGTTGTCCAAATTAAGAATCTACTTATGTACTTTATGGAGTCGGCCACGTCTGTTTCTATGCGTTACACATAATCCTCTTTTTAGAAAGTGTGTATAAAAAAAGTAACTCACTAACAACCAACACGGTACACTACACATTAAAAGGATACTTCCATTCCACGATGCGTATGCAAAGCGCTCGTACGGGATTCTTTAGCCCCAGACAGAAAAGTGCTCGCTGCGGTCGATCCGGCTGTGGCTTGCCGCGTCGCTGCGGTCGCTTTTGGCCGGCAGCGCCCGATTTTTGGCCACCGGTGCCGCTGGGTCCAATTGTGGTACCGTTCATTGTTTCCGGAATGTTTGCAATGCCCATGGTATCAATTCCTGCATGGAGAGAGTGTAGAGAGATATAAGAGCTGCCAACCAATACAAGCCGATTAGTACATAAAAGTGAAAACTTACCCATTATGTTACTTCCGCCAACCAGATCCGTTTGCGGGTTGTGGGGGTGGGACATTTCCCCGTTCATGTCAGCACCTCCATTGCCATTGGGTGTGAAGTTGCCGGCGCCAGTGTCACCTCTCTCAAAGTCCATAATGTTGAAAAATTTTCCGGCGGTCCCCCCGAAATGATCAATTAGCTCCACTGAACTGGAGTAATAGGGTGAAAATGCTTGAGTATCGTCCTCTTCCTCTTCGTAATACTCGTCGGCTTCCTCGTCGACCACTTCGTCGCCGTCCTGTGCGTTATAGTGTTCGAGCTGTTGCGCAATCTGCTCCTGATCATCAATATCAATAGTTGTGCCTTCAGGCTCGTCTTCTTCGTCGTTTTCTTCGGCGTCGTCTTCCTCGTTAATTCTACATGTTCTTCTCCCTGAAGGACGATTATTGTAGGTATTCCTCTTTACAATAACATCAGCATTATCATCTACATAGCCCACGTTCTCAAGCGAGTCGTTGTCACTACAGGCTGCACCTACAACGATTTTTATTTCATCCTCATCATCACCCACATCGTGGCATCGCTCATCGAAACTCTCGCAATCGCCGTTGCCCGCATGCGCTGCTGTTGTCTGCTCGTTTGATGCTACAATTGCACCTGTGCGCACCGTCTTTGAGCTAAGATCAGCTACATCCGGATTGACCGGATATTCGTCGTCGTTCCCCGGCTCACAGTCGTTGTCACCTATAAAACTGCTGATGTCGCCAACTCCAAAACCATGCAATGTGCTGTTGTCCCCTGTGATATCGCAGTTGCAGCTGTTGCTGCTGCTACTATCGCCACCAACAGCACTTAAACTGCTTTCGTCGCCCCTGGCACCGCTGCTGTAGCTGCTGTTGGTGCTATCGGCGCTGGTTACACTATTTTGCGGCTGCTGCTGCCACGCTGATATAGTCGCTGCCGACTGCGCGGCCGCAGTTAACGCCTCTTCTGGCGTAAGGCGTTGACTGGCAGCTCCACCACACGACGTGCAACTGGATTTACGTCTCTGATGTTTACTTCCGTTGCCTTCCCCCGCTTCGCTTCCGTTATTTTTGTTTTTATGTCTTCGCTGCTTAAAGTCGAGCTTATATGTGCTATTATTTACAATTTGGCTGGTGACGGCGCTCAATGCTAGTTCTGTGTTGCTGGCACGTTTTCTAGTAGAGGTGCCATCTGTGGTATCCTCGCTGCAGGGAATCACCTCAAGTGAACTACAGCTAATGGAAAGGTAAAGATTTAATTAATCTTTTGTGTATTTCTCCTTATGATATTAAGATATAATAAGTATACCCATATTATGCCAGTGGTTGCATAAATCTTTTAATTCAGTTTACCTCCGGAATATCTGACAACAAGTCCGTATTAACAAGTAAGACAGCTATAGTCGATGATGCCCGACTATATTTCATGGGGTCGGAGATGTCACCTTCAATGGATTACTCATTTTGGGGCAAAATTATAATACCGCTGTTTTGAAGCTAAACGAAACAAGATTTTCAATTACTTTAAGTTGCTTATAGGGCAAAGCAAGGCAAAGAGTGCATACTAAAACTTGAAACAAAAATTTATTAATGGCCGACTGATCCTGAGTTTTTTGATCTCAGTTGGTCAGATTTTAAAAAGCTAGTAAAACTTAAATTTAGTAATTTAGGTTGCGATACTTCGAAAAACACAAATGTAGTTCATCTCAAATATTTTCCAATCGATTGTTTCTATATGTATATCCAATAGACATTACATGTTAACTGGTGATGCATGCATTGAGGACATACATACAATTAAATCTTAATGCAAATCTCCTGTATCTTGTATATATGAATGTTTTGTGAGCAACATGTCGTTTATCTCCAAATGCAGATCGAGCCTATTTCGAATAGTTAGAAACGCTTTACAGGCTACTGTTTGAAAAATTGTGTTTCTTGGGCCCCCCGAAATGATTTCACATTTACTGGACAACACCGTACTGTAAGATTAGTAAGAGAAACAACTATTTTAGAAGCAGTGGAAACACAAGCTCAGCGTAGTCAACAGTTTGAACGACTCCGAAGCGCGCCACTTACTACTAGAGCAGAGGAAACATAAGTTCGAGCTTTCAGTTCGCTATATATTAACCAATCAAACTTATAAAATTTGGCTCGTCAGCTCATTAGGCACAATAGATCTCTCTAATTCGTTGAGCATCTCATTAAGTTATTATTATCTCCAGCTTAGTTAGTCTCTGAGGCCGACGAGCTTATGTATAAGGACATAATCTACTTTTCTGGACACTTTATATCTACATCTGCACTGTTTCTGAAACCTGTAAAGTAAAATTATTCAACTTATAAAATTAAATTTATAAACAGAGCTAGCGACACCAAATTTCGTATGTAAGTTCCATTATATCAGGGCAGCCAAGCGCATATGCACTCCTGCACTTTTGTTTTTGGCATTGTACGATCAATACTATGGCTGTGTGAGGACTTTCTCATAAGCAAGATGAAACAAAGCCTTCTAAAGGTTCCGCAGGGCCCCTGGCTAATTTAAAAAGTGGGTCCACGATTCTCTAAGAACCAAATTTTTTTAAGACACGGGTATATACCACTCGAAGCCCCGGTGGTCCCTGGGTAATGCCCAGTGTGCCATACCCTTAAGACGGCCTTAAGCTAAAATACAATAACAATTTGCATGTTTTCTTTTCATCAACCGAATCAAAGCAACAATTTTACAATGTCTGTTTTCTTCGTTGTCTCTTTAATGTTTTGGCAAAAAAAGTTGACATGGATAAAAATCGCTTGTGAATAAATTTTAAATTGAAGCAAAATGAGTTCTTAAGACTATATTTAATGTTCGCTAGCGCATACCTCTATTTTTGAATGTGCATTTTCTAATCTGAAACTAATAATAGGCAACTATAAAAGCAAAAGTAGCTACAAAATTTTCAACAACAAATAATGCAAAGTTTAAAACATTCATAACACGTATTTTTTGTTTAAATTCAAAAAAATACAACAAGAACAAGAAAAAAACGGGTATTTTTTGCTTGCCGAAGCTATATACCCTTGCAATGGTCTTTTAAGAAAATGTTTAATACATTTGCATAGTATAACTAATTTTTTATCCGATTATTCTTATGTAAGCTATACGATATACGCTTTTGATGAAACTTTGTCAGATTATAGAAATAATAACTATCCATCGAGTGACTGAAATTAGTTTTGATATCTTGACAAACAAAGAACTTTTTCATACGAGCACTTTTCGACCGATTGTTTCTATGGGATCAATAAGAGTGTCTACATCGATGAGCTAAGTTTGGTTTTGATATCTTGAAAAAAAAATATAGTCGGACAGAAGGACATGACCATATCGACTCAGCTCGTCGTCCTGATCAAGAATATATATACTTGATGGTCGGTCGGAGACGTTGCTCATTTCGAGAATACCCTTTTGCAAGAGTATAAAAACATGTGTATATTCGATATGTCGGGGTATATACCCTTGTATGGTATGGTCTTCTAAAAAATGTCAATATTCCACCAATCGTTCCTATGTTGGCTATATGATATGGTAGTCCGATCGGGCTTATTCAGATATATAAACTACCTTAAACTACCTTAAACAACACTCATCAGTACCAATTTGCTTTATGATAGCTCAAAGACAAAGCCAAAAAGTTTGCGCATAGACAGATGGACAGACAGACATGACGGAAATGGCTTAGCGAATCGTCCAGATCAATAACATATATACTTATGAGGTCGGAGAAATCTTTTTCTTTGTTGTGCACATATCGTGACAATACTATGATACACTTCTGCAAGTGTAATAAGGGTATAAAAATTATATATAAAAATTATAGAATATTTTTTTTTGTGTCAGTGACCATTGCTCTGATTCTGATTTGCACTGCATTATTTGAATTAGTATGTACATATACGGGAGTATTTGTGAATGCGGATCACGGACTGGGTATAGGGTGTACCGTAGTCGGGTATACTCAACTATAGTATTCTGACATGCTTATATATATATTTCAATGTCAGTATCATTAAAAGTATTAAGTATTTTGACATGGTACACATACAAACAGTTGATCAGCGACAAAAATGCTTTGGCAAGATTTGTTACTCAACTAATCATAAATTTTAATGTGCATCAGCCTTAATTTTATGGAAGTAATGCAGTGTAACTTATGATTAGATTACTGGATATTGTATGAATATGTATACATACATATTTCATAAGTATGTACTCTGATCCAAAATAATGCAATTTTCTATAAATATTATGCATAATCTTTAATCTAGGAATTTCAAGGCAATAAATATAATTTAAATTATGCATGAATTGTGCATAAAATAAACGCCTATCATTAGGCATTCAAGATTCAATGTTAAGCATAATAATCGTTAAAATTATTAATAAAATGCAAAATAAAATGATGAGTAGTTATTATGTTACTTAAAACTTGTATATCACAATTACACAAATTATCCTCTTGCATTGCATTTCAAAAACATTTATGGTTGTTTACTTGCTGGAGCTGAATATACCTGTGTTGAAACACTGTTTTTTCGAATGAGCACATTGGAGTGGTGGAGCTGTCTGTTCCCGTAACCGTAACTGGCACCGATACTGGTACTGTTATCCTCGGTGATCGATGAAGATGCTCCGAGCTAACTTCAAGGTCACTTATAGTGGTTGTTTTGCGATTATATTTTCGACTTCCGCGTGTAGGCGTCTCGGCCTTTAAGTAGCGTCGTGATGTGGCTGGAGATGTGGGCGAGGGTTTCCGCTCAATAACTAGCGTATTATCATCATAGGCTATGCAGTTGACCAGCTCCCCTCCGCCTATAACGTTTGTTGTTGTCTGCGGTGGGTCATCACTGTAGTCATAAAGTTTTGCCTCTTTCTGACGCTGAAATTGCAGCTGGCGGCGACGCTGTGTTGAAGATGCTGTTATTATTGTATTTTCTCCGCTTCTGGGATTGCTGGTAACCAAGCATGATTCATCAATAACGACGCTTGGGGAGCTTGGTGACAAATCTTTGATTATGTCCCTAGCCTTAGCCTTATTTTGATTGTTTTTATGACTAAATTTATTGTTGGCACACAAATTATCAAAGGCTTCATGTTTGTTAATTTGTTTCTTTTGTTGTTGTTGTATTTGCTGTTGCTGCTCTTCTTGTACTGTTAGCGATTGTTGTTTATGCTGCGTTGATGATGCATGCTCCTTGTGCTCTCCTAATTTTATGAATAATGGTTTGTTAAGTGGGATATTCTAACAAAGAATTAATGGATTTTAGTAAGTAAGTGCACTTAAATATGAGTGGAAATTTAGCTAAAATGATATTTAAATAATTTTAATGATTATATTTTGACTTAAGAACGGATTTTCAGCTGTCAGTTAAGCTAATTATAACACTATGCAACAGTAATTTTTATGCCGCACATCTAAGAGTCAATTTATGTATAAAATGGGTCGATGATTCGAAAAAATTTTTTATACATTTTTTCAGGTAATCAAAAAAGGCCAGATTTTAAAAAGGGAATTAAATAGCCTATCAAACTGTCTTTCAACATTTTTTTAATTCGATAATTCGCTGGGAAATTATTGCAGATTGAACTAAAAATTTTAGATAATATATAAAA
Source organism: Hirtodrosophila alboralis (assembly GCA_035043045.1). Taxonomy (NCBI): domain Eukaryota; kingdom Metazoa; phylum Arthropoda; class Insecta; order Diptera; family Drosophilidae; genus Hirtodrosophila; species Hirtodrosophila alboralis. The sequence goes on from JAWNNH010000054.1 coordinate 93,710, forward strand.
CTTTTTAATCAACATTTTCACTTCAATCTGCAACAATTTTTAAACAAATAATTTAATTTGATAATTTTATATTACAGGTTGATAGGTTATCTTTTTACCTTTCCAAAAAAAGGAAAAAAATATTTAATATCAATAAACTTTTTCAGAAACTCTCAAATGTGAGGAATACAAAATTCCTTTGCATGATTCTATTTATCTGTACATTCAAAATAACTCTGAGAAAGCTCAACATTGTACGGGTAACTTTACAATGAAAAGTTTACATTACCAATTAACTTCTATAATGCAATTAATTTTGTTGTTAATATTTATATATATATATTTTTGCATTTATATAAAACATTTTATTTAAAAACGAGAAAGAAACGGGAATCTTGGGCACGCCGAAGTTATGTACCCTTGTAATGGTCTTCTAAGCTACATGATATATGGTTTCGATTTTATTCAAATTTTATCAAGGAACAAAACAAATTTCTAAATCATTATATTGAGTTTGGTTATGATATCTTGAAGTTAAAAAAGTTTTGCAGCTATATGATAGAGTGGTTCGATTCGGCATATGCTGACATTTTTATAGGTTGTGCCAAAGTTCGTCAAGATAGCTCAAAAACTGATAGACTAGTAGGCATAGAAACTGCCAGAAAGACGGACAGACGGACATGACGGACTACACTCAGCTCGTCATCCTGATCAAGAATATATATACTTTAAGGGGTCGAAAAAGTCTCCTTCTATGCGTTACACATATCGTGACCAAATTAAAATATTCTTTTGCAAGGGAATAAAAAAGAAGAAGACATTCAGCTCTAACAACTAAGCAATGTTTTATGATATTATAATATTTTATATATTAAATTTTCTGCAATTCAATCATTTTATAATTAAATATTTTTTTTTAATGTTATCATTTAATGTTACTGTTATTTTTCAACAACTTAAATTAAACTTAACAAACAATAGCTGCATCGACGTCATTTTTGGAATTTGAAAAATTATAAGTTAAATTTATTGGCTGGTTAGATAGTACTATTCTCTTAAGTAACCTTTATATTAGAATTTATTATTATTATATTTTATAATAATTTTCACAGTTATTATAATAAAAACACCACAACCTGACTGTCTTAAAAAATTTAGATCAGCCAACAAAAAAACAAACAAAACTTAGGTTAACTGCACAATATACATACGGAGAGCGAAGTTTTTCTACGTGTGCGGATTTGTTAAAAAGGATAATGCTAAAAATAGATTTGTCCAGTTAGGAAAATTTTCAAATTCCAAAAACGACGTCGATCCAGCTAGATTTTCAGAATTTAACAAATGATACGTCACTAAAACCCTAGCCAACTTAACAAACAATAATAACAAAAACAAATTAACAAAAAATAAACAAAATTAAGTCTTATTTTAATGGAATGTTGGATTGAATGAGTGTTCAAATAATAACATTACTGACTAGATAATGCTGGTTCTTTTGTTATAATAATGATAATAATAATATTTTATGTCACATAGATGATGGGGTACCTGTATGCATATTTGAAGTTTCCGTCAGAGGAATAAACTTATTTTGGTTTGGGCGCAGTTGGCTATTTAAAACTGTTGTATTAACGATATCCCATTAAATGCGGTTTATATCAGCCACTAACAGGTGTGTTGAGTCCCACATTCATGGACACATGGACACATTTACATATAAATTGTATTCACATTATCGCTGGCACAGTTTCTCAATTTAGCTTTTTTTCATCAAACGTTTTTGCAATTTGGTTTCTTTTTTTGTAATTGACTTATATATTAGATGGAATGTGACATTTGTTCAAGCTGCGTTTATGGAGTAAAATATTTTTTTATTTATTTGTATTTGTTATACATACTTAAGGATGGACTTTACATATGCTTGGCATTATCAACATTCTTTTTATACCTATATACAATTTTTTGAATTTTTGGGCAACTACAGTTAACACATTTTCACTATTGTTGATAAGTTATCATTGATTAACGCCAAATATATCTATGCATGTATGTATGTGTAGGCCCTTGACACACATACACATAGAACTTGGATATCTTTAGGAGTGGGCTTGTATGAGTTTATATGCGTGCGCATCAAAACAAAAACATACGCAATGTTTACATTTTCTATGTTATCGTCAAATGAGCAGTCAACTATATATTCAACGAAATTTCGGTCTTGCGCGTTTTGTGTGCAGAAAAGCACAACTAACTTTGCAGCGGCGAACAAGATTTTAGCCAAGTGTGAGAAAAGCCTTTTGCTTTCACTGAATGGTAACTCCATTAACTCCTACTTCTGTCCCCGCCCCGTTTTGATTCCGGCTACAATTTATCACTGACAAAATTAGGTAAATACAATCCACAAGTTGCAGCTGTGGCTGCCTGGTATTTATTTATTGCTGCGCGTTTATTTAATAACTCGCTGGGGAAGTGAATAGCATACTTTATAGCGTTCAGAGCAATTTTCTTGCTGCAAACAAACTGTAAATGCTGACCGATTGACCTAGCCAGGCATATGTAATAAGCGCACACACAGACAAACACGCATACACACGCACACACACGTGTGGAAAATTTCAGACACAGCGCGTAGTATATTGAAAGTATCATTTCAAATACACAACAGCAAGTTTTAAAAAAAAAATGCTTTTAAATACAGGTTTTTTGTATATATGTATTACTTAGGTAGTTATATTTTGCATTAGTAATAATATTTTTTTTTAATTTCACTTAAGGAGCGAACAACTGGAACGTGAATGAGTTTAAGGAATCAGACACAAAAGCACACTGTGCAGAAATTTATAGCTTTTTGTATGATAAGCATAAAAATGAAGGAATATTCCTAAAACAGCTTTTTGTGGAAAGCTTATGAGCTTACTAAAGCTGACTTAATCGATTGTTATTATAGTACAACTGACGCAAGTTGGGTTCAAGAAATGGGTTAATAGGTGTGTGTAATGAATTAAATGATTTTATTAGAATTTTGCAAGGGAATACCTATCGAATACGTTTCGAATAACCTATTTATATAAAAATTCAGCCACAAAAATTTGTAGGTATTCATCAATTGAGAACGGCTGTGCCGACTTAGCTTAAATTCTTTTTCAGTTGCTTGAAATTGCTAGAAAAATTACTTTTTTAAAGAAAAACTGGTAAAAGCTTTTCGAAAAAGTCGCTTACGTTTATAGTACTGTTCCAAAAATGAAAGTGGTCAATTTTTTTTAAATATAATACGAATGTCACATAGGGTAGTATATTATTATAAATATTTGGTTATATTACAATATGCAACAGCATTTTGTATACCTGCTTTTTTTTATATGTAAAATGGTTCACTGATTTCGAAAAAAAATTTAAAAAAAAAGTAGGTTGCCGTGATATTTGAAAAAAGCTATATTTTCGACTTTTCAAAAAGGTAGCTTTGGCAAAGTGATATTAATTTTGAACATAGTTCATTGATATTAGAAGCGTTTTTATTTTTAAAAAGGTAATACAATGGTCTATCAACATGCATTAAAAATTTTTTTAATTAGAATATTCGTTAAGAAGTTATTATGCACTGAAATGAAAATTTTACATAAAAATATGCCCATTTTGAAAAAAGATAAAAGAAAAAATTTTATGTATCAATAGACAAATATAAAAGTTATTAGATTAGGAGTGGAAAATGGAAATTTTAAATTTTTATGTAATAATTTTCAATGTGGGGAGAAAATTCGAAAAATAAATTTAAAACTGTCAGCCGATCCTAACGCGTCAAACAAGGTATGATTTGTAAAAATCTATAAATAAATGGCCAAGTTATAGCCCTTAACCCAACCTAACCCCAAGATACCAAAAAATCGTATCGCATTGAGATTTCATTTATATGCTGAGGAAGAAGAAGAACAACTGAACGTAAAATGTATTCAGTGTACGCTTGGCATTAAACGGAAAAATATGATGGGTATGATGGCCTTAACATGATCATTTATTCTCGGATTTTAATAAGCTATACCTGGTTCGACGCCTTATTAATGTATCCTTATGAATTGATCACTTAAATGTCCACTTAAAATTGTTTTTGGAGACCCAAAATTGTGTACTTAAACACAGAGCGTCGTTTTGCAAACCGTTCAATAATTTCGTTTTTTAATTTAATTTTCGGATTTAGTCAGTACTTTTGTCTGCAGAATGTTTAGGATTCAATCATGTTTAATAGTTGGCCGTTGTTTTATATTTAAAATTTATGGGATACTAACTTCTACATTCTACATAGTCGACCGATACTTACAAAATTCCAAATAAATCCCATGAAAATACAAAAAACCAATCACAAAAAATAGCTAATTTTAAAATAAGCATATTTTCATTTCATTCCTCAATAACTTCTAAACGAATAATCTAATTAAAAAAATGTTGAATGGCAGGTTGATAGCCTATTTTATTACCTTTTCATATATAAACAGATACAAGAACTTTTTCCAAATTGTTGCATAGTGAAATTTGAACGTAGCTATTAAATCATTACCAAAGTAAGTTTATCCATTTGCTTGACTAATGCCTGCTATTAGACAATCAAACACTGAACGATGTACAGGTCTAGCAATAAATAGTCGGAATGTTCGGGAAATCAAACGCAAGAGCATTGTGCAGAATGAAATGAAAGAAGATTTGCCCAAGCGCCTACAAAGATTTTCCCCTTGTTGTTATCGGTTTATTATCTGTCGTATGCCAGTATCGCAATGCGCCGAAGTTTTAATTTGAATCCCTAGGCTAACGCTTCGTTGGTGGCAACTTTAAATTGCCCGTTTTTCATTTTTTCATTTTCATTCGCCAGAGCCATTTTATTCGTTTCTATCAGGGGTGTTACAGAAATCTCTAGAGATTTGGCGTTGGGTTGGTTTTGAAATCTCTAGTAAAAACCGTCGGTGTCACATAAGTTCGAGAGATTGTATTTTTCGAATTTCCAGTGGCTATTGAACATCGAAAAACAGGCTCTGCCAGCTGTTCGGTTGACTTCCTGTAGGTCTGCCAGACTAGAGCTGTCAGCGGAAAAAAATTTTTTTTAAATATCTGATCGTATTTCATTTTAACTTTTGATAAACAAAACTGAAAAAATTAAATTTTATTAATTTTTTCGTAAAAATCAAAATATTAATGGAATAAAACCTTGATTATTTTAACACAAGATAAATTTAAATCTTTTAAAATTTGAGGCCAGTCAAATAAAGAATACGTTTGACATACATTTATGCGTAAGAAGGCTCTTCTGAGTGATATTGCCTGTGATTGGTAAAAATCAGCTGTTTACTTAATTTTTGCGTGCACCAAATTAACATAAATTATAAAAATGCCAATTGTCGATCTGTTTGCCATTGATTTTCTTCGCAGAATATGAAAATATAATCCAATCAAAACATTTCAACAAAAATATAATGAATACTCTAAGGTGTCACAGAAATTCAAGATATTCTATTTTTCGATCTTTCAAATTACTCGAAGAGTTAATTTTTGTAATCATCTGATAGCTTTTGGTTTGCTAGGCAGTGGGATGGTCTCTTAGGGCTGTCAGCACCATAAAATGATTGTGTTACATTTTTACTTGTGCTTTACATTTATATTCGATAAACATGCTATTCCTTAATGCAGTCGCCCCCACAACAATATCGTCTTGCCACTTAAGGAAGTCAACTATAATATCTTGTTACAGATTACTATGTTTAGACTTGTAGATTAAGTAATTTAATTAATTATCTTAAAACACTTTACTTTCTCTATATGTTTAAAAATTGTTATTATAATATTGCTATTTAAATATAAAAAATCAGGCAGGCTTGTCAACTTACATACAATATTTTTGTTTACTTGAACAATATGCAAAGATTTTCAAAAACATTTTGAATCCAGAAATTTTTTGGGTCAATGTATATGTGTAAAACTAGATGCTGATACCAAAAATTAAAAAAATATAAATAAGAATGAATCGGCTATCTTTGCCATTTGAGTACTCAACGGATTGTTCCTGACATATATGATATAGTCTAACTTTATCAGATAGTACAAACCAAATTTTTATATCGATAGAACTGATGAAGAACTCATTTTGCACCCGATTGTTCCTATGGTAGCTATATGATATAGTGCACCGATTTTGACACATTGATACATTAATTAAACTGATGAGCTGAGAACAAAAAATTTTTTTATACAAGTCTTTTCGTCCGATTGTTTCTATGAAAACTACATGACATGGGGGTCTGATTTTAATTAAACTATTTATGATTTTATCAGAACATTATACTACATTGATCTGCTAAGTTTAGCTTTAAAGTCTTGAAAAAAAAAAATGTTTTGCACTGATCGTTCCTATGCCAGAAATTAGCCGATAGGGCTGATTTTTATAAAATAACTACTTGCTACAACAACTTGCATCCGTGTTTCATCAAGATAGCTTAAAGCTTATTGGCTTTTCCAATAGGTAAGCATAGAAACAAACAGACACTGACAGACAAATGGACAGACGGACATGGTTATATCGACTTAGCTCCTCGTCCTGATCAAGAATATACTTACTTTATGGATCGGAGACGTCTTTTTCTTCGTACTATACATTTCGTGAAAAAATTAAAATACCCTTTTGCTACTGTGCAAGAATTTGTATATTTTGGCATACCTGAAATTTTCGGATGAGTCCCAAATCTGGAGCTATCGCCAAAAAAACGTTTTTAAGGCAGTTTTACTCTTTTACAGGTAATAAAACTTTTTGTACACATTATGAAAGCAAATATGATGGCATTTCAAATTAGGTATATATCCACACTAAATATTTAGTATTGGTCAAGATATAGGAATGTCATTCTTGCTTTTTTGAAAATCGTTATAATTTTTGTGAGCTCAAAGTTCTTAAAGAAAAAGTAATTTTTAAAAAGTTTTATGTTAACACGGACTTCTGTTAAATATGTTAACATTTTAATTGGCTTTTTTTTGGGTGAGCTCATTTAGTTGAATATTACCTGCGTATTGCTTAACCGATTAATTCATAGTTCATATAGTTTTAACAATAAGTTGATAGTTTGGGTGTTGTTGAATTTGTTACTACGAAAATAATAATTGTTTTGATAATAAACATTTTTTACGTATTTACAAATTAAATAACCTGATAACATCAAGCTTGCAGTAATACGATTTATGATTATTTCCCAAAATATTTTACTTTTGTCTTTTTTGTCGCACAGTGTTATTTCTCTCTAGCTTCTCTTCAGTTGTCGAATAAATCTTTCGCCATTTACTCAAGACTTCCGTGGAGAGGAGCACTCTAATGAGTCTAAAATAAATTTGCTAATGTCAACTTTGTAATTAATTTACTTGTAAGTAGCTCAAGGCCTCAGCAGCCAAAGCTATATTTCTTATCAGATTTCAAGCTTTACTAATGATCAGAAATTTATTTAATGGGGTCCGACCCGTCGTTAAACATTTCATAACACAATCATAAAAAGCTCTTTCAAAAAGGCTTAAGAAAAGAGAACACCAGCTTTAGGGTGTGCTTGTGGAAAAGTTTTTATTTCAGAAAATTTTTATTTTATGTGTGTGCAGAAACTTAGTTGCCTTTTTATAGAAAAATTACGAGATTGAAAGCATGTTTGTAGTATATTTAAGACAAAGTAATTTAGTTTTTCACAAATAATTAATTTAGAAGAAATGGGTTTTAATGACAACTACGTAGTACAGTGATTAGGCCGGTTTCAATAAATTTAATGCATGAAGCAAAGAGTAACATATATATAACATATATATATATTTATATACTTTGTGAAAAAATATTATTAAATAATGTAAATAAAAAAATATAAAAATTGTTTTATAGTATTCATCAGTATTTTTTTAATGAAAACATTTTGCTTGATATTATTAAAAACTTCCGAAACATCTGCTAAATCGGAGGCAGTGCGTCAATACAGAGAAAACAGCTTGTCGGCAATTTTGGTTGAGCATGATTCTTCTTTCTTTACCCGCACTTCTATATTTAGAACAAGCACACGTAGTTGGATATATTGAAGTGTTGCTGTTGTTGTTAGCCCCAATTTTACTTTAGACAACAGACAATGAAATTATATTTAGCTTTATTAAATTGTCTTAAGCCCAAAATTTAAAAAAAAATTTACAAGTATATCACTAGAAAAAAATAGCTAATTATAAGTAAAAATAAATTTATCAGTACTTCTAATAAATTTATATATGTACATTGTTACATGTGTATATAAAATGTGTAGTAAATTGCAATGGCTTGTTCTACATTTTACTTACAAAATTTCGATACTCTTTTCCGTGGCAACAATAAAAACAGGCAGCAATTTTGATGTTTTCGTCGTTCATACAAATCCGAGCCAATAGTCAGGGCAGTATACGTGGCATAGATATTTTTAACTCGTTCGCCTTTAGCTAAGAAATTTCGTTTTTCTTGCTGTGAATTGAACAGCTTTTAAAACTTATCTAAAACAACAATATATATACATTTATATATATTCATATATATATATATATACATATATATATATATATATATATACTCTTCACTTTTATTTTCTTGCTTAAATTGCTTGCAAAAATGTTTATTATTTTGTAAATCATATGATTATGACAGCAGACGGTCGCATAGATTTTGCACACATATAAACAAACAAGTGAAGGTATATAGACATAAGCTAATGCAGTAAATGGAACACAGAATTTGCTATTGTTTTAATGGCGTTCAATTATCACTTGGTTACAATATTTGTTTTATATGTCAGCAAACGAATCAAATTTATTAGGAAAATGACGAAAAATAAACTAAAAAACATTTTTTCACTTCACCCACATAGACAATATTATTTGCGTGTAGCTTTAAAAATAAATCTGAACACACGGGCACATTGCGCGGCAGCTGTGAGAACACATATGCGGCGAGCCAACATACCAACGATCGACAGAGAACTGGTAGTATGTTGGTGAGATATTTTTAAACGGATGCTGGATGATGTAGGTATTTTCTTAATTTTGTATTTTTTAGGTGATTTTTGAATGAATATTTGAAAAAAATTTAAAAATATTTTTTTACAAAATATTTTAAAGTATTTGCAACTATTTATATTAAACTATGAAAAATTCTTGTGTTCTGATTAAATCTTCTGATGTCACAGTAATACAAAAAAGGATTCAAGTTCTTAAGAAAAAATTACTCAAAATATAATATATTCTAAAATAAAAGTATATTGGCCTTACACCCTGTATTCATTAAAAATGGTTAAAAGGGAATAATAAAAATGTGCAAATCTATGTTTGTAAAAGGGCGGAGGTAACATCTCTGATCCCAAAAGTATAAATATATTCTTAATCAGTATCAATTGTCATACTTAAGTCGCGTATACCCGACTACGGGACACTATGTACAGTCCGTGATTCCCTATCATATTCTCTCTTATATATGTACATATGTGCCAGAGATCTGCAGTGAGTGAACAAAACGCGCGTGAACAAACTCAATAAAAAGCAATGTGAAACAATACGAGTACGGCGCACATTGAATATGAGTGATTGTGATTTCACTCATGTTCATATTCATATATAGTGATATTCACTCATGAATTCACTCACACATGCTTGAAGCAAATGTTCACTTGAGTGAGTGGCCTATGAATGTGAAGAATCAAGCAGTTTCACTCACAATATATTTCGTAAACGTGAAATAACTCATGAAAAAAGGCAATCACTCACAATATGGTGAAGTACTTCACTGCCATGAAAAAAAAACTTTTTGCGAAAAAAAATGCAGCTCATTATGCAGCCTAAAAGATGCTGCTATGAATAATTCATAACGATCTACCTGCAGTCAGTTCCGAATGTATTTTTTGCATTGTAAAAGTCGGAAGTGTTCGGCGCGTCAACGCATAATGTGCGTCGCATATAAACACATATATTTATATATACATATACGTGTGAGCAATGCGCCGAAAGATGGCTTAGAGCGAAAAAAAACAGACAGCCATTGACAAACGCTTGTATGAGTGAGTATAATTTTATTTTTTTTGTAAGTGTAAACATCATTCAATACATTTAGAGTGCATTCAAAAAGTGAGTCATTCTCTGCAGATCTCTGATATGTGCATACACATCAGAGCAAGCAGTGCAAAGCAGTTCAACTGTAGTTGAAGGGCTGTGGGTGTTTCTGTTTAATATCAGATCATGATGAAATTTGGATAACGTATAAAAATAAACATTATAAATACTTATTCCAAAAATCAAGAACATAACATTGAAATTTTGTCTCTACATTGTTTTTATTGCTTTTTGATGGACTATCGGCTTATTTTAAATAAACATTATCTTGTATGGTACACAGGAACCTAAATACCAAATTTAGTATTTCTAGGTCCTATAGTCTCCGAGATCTGTGAGTTTATGTAGGCAGTCAGAAGGCAGGGCTACTAAATGCAGAATGAAGGGTGCAATTAGCACAAATTTCCATTAAAAGATAAATAAATGTGATTGGTATATGACAAAATTATAAAATGAACACAAAATGTTTATAAAATGTTAGCGAGATTTTCTGAAGTTAAATAGAGAATAATCTTGAACTTAGCTTAAATAGGTAATAAATTAAAACAAATTGTATCAAGAAAAAGCGTCATGATATCGGTACATTAGAACGATTTTCTTTTCTGGGTACTCCTTCTTGAAAAGTTTCTTAAGCGGCCTCAAAGAAGCCAAGGCCCCACCCATATTTATCCGTGAGAAGAGATCCAATGCTCTCGTTTACAATATTGTTGAGCTTATCGGAAACAATAACTTGCACGTCATTTCACTTACTACAGGAAATATTCTTGAAACAAAACTTCAAATAAAAACTGAAAGGCATATCTGAGTAGTTTCTGAATACCTACCTTTACGTACCAATTAAATAGCAGCAGGGGTCTGCAAGTGGTACTTAAAGGCATAGAACCAGAAAAAAAAAGAAAATGGAAAAGAAAAAAGGCTTGTCGCCATAAGATGACCAAACATTTTAAACAATTGTAAGAAGCCGCAACCACTCTTCAAGGTCGAACTCGAGCCAGATAATGAAGATTTGCAGAAAAAAGAAGTTCATCCTATCTACAAAAAAACAGATTTTATTGCACCGCAGGATTTCAGCAAAGCAACGCAAAAATTACCCGGCATACCAAGACTTACAGTACTCTGCGACAGTTGTCGTGCTGCTTGCAGAAGCGCATCTCACAAATAAATACAACTTACATATACAATGGGTACTTCTAGGTGGTGCAACAAATAACCTGCAAGTACATTAATAAAAGTACATTCAGATTACGACAAGCTTACTATTACCGCCGTCAATTGCTCACCTCGCTTCACAATCACCGAGGATACCATGGACTTTTACGATACACTAGGAGAGCGGTTCATAGCAGCAGGAGACTATAATGGAATGCAGTTATACAACGCAATCATAAAACCAAAAAACAAACTGACCTATCTGAACTACCTGATCAGATAGATTTTGCAGTGACAAAGAATATCCTATCAATCTTATAAGTGCCCAAGCACTTTCGGACCTATTATCCAATCCCTCGCCTGTGCTATTAAATTTTCTTCGACGCCCAGACGTCGTAGAGCATCCTTTTAGACTCAGATCGCACAGAACCAACTGACTGTTCAATATCGGAGCAAACATCGACTGATCTGCTGATTCTCTTGAATCGGTACTTGTTGCTGCAACCAAAATCTCGACACATAAAGGGACAACTATGCAGACAAACCTACACAAAACAAATATGCAAATTGAACAGATTGTGCTGGAAAAGCAACGATTGCGACGCGAGTGGCAGATTCATAGATCGCCATTCTCAAAATAACGGTTTAAAGAAGCTACCCGCAGACTCACTAAGGCTCTAGAACAAAAAGAGAGACACCCAGCACCGTTGAATAGTACAACTATCGCCAAGCAGCACAAAACATCCGTTGTTGAGGGCTCATTCAACTTTAAGCGCGCCGACCGAAGCAGCTATTTCTATAAGAAACTCTTCTGGCAGCTGGACCCGTAGCGACAAAGACAGAGTCAGCACATTTGCTTTTCTCCTAAGAAATGTTTTCAAGCCGAACCCCGCAACTAATTCATTTGTACTACCGTCTCCGCAAATTTGCAACCAAGCTGATACCGACCGATTTGAATTACGGCGGAATGAAATTGCAAAAGTAACAAGAGCAAATTAAACCAAAAAAGTCTCTAGGCTGCGATCTAATAACTCCAAAAATGAACAACGAACTTCCGAGCTCTGCCATTTGCGTCATCTGTAGACTTTTTAACGCGATCACACGACTTGGCTACTTTCCAAAGAAATGGAAAAAATCTTTCACAATAATGATACCGAAACCAGGAGAAGATCATACAATGCCATCATCCTCTATCAAAACTGTTGGAAAAATGCCTCCTGATGCACGAAAATGGCACTCAATTCATTTCAGTGACAAAGTATGGGCCCATGAACATCCTGTTAACTTAAGCTCCAAGACAAATGCGAATTGTGCTCGCGACGTCTGCTGCAGTGTCATTACAAAATATACAGTAGGACCATTAGGTAAGTGAGGTGAAAAGAAAGAAAGTCAAGAAAAGTAATACTCACTAAAGCAGTTGCTGTAAAACATTTTGCTATGCCTCCCATAATTATGTGGCTGTTGACCGTGTTAATATCACGATGCTTGCTTTTCTGGCAATAAAATAAGAACCTTTATTATAGTCAAGCTAACAATTACAAAAGCAAACATTAACTTGCGATGCCTTGTGGATGTGAGTGTGTGTGTCAGCGCGCTCATGTGTGACGATGCAGCAATCATCGCTGCCATTTGCGCGGCATGGCGTCGCTTAATTAAGCAATGGCCGCTGGTCGAATATCTGCCCAAAAGCAATCCAACGGTTGTCTGGGGGGTGGGTGTGCAGCTTGTAAAGCTAGAGTGTAGCAATTCAATTATGCTTATGATTTATGTAGGTGCTTGTATGTGAGAGTGTGTGTAATTAGGCATTTTGGTTATGAGAAGCCCATCGAACTTCATAACTTGAAAATTTGCCGATGGATCAGCGATTATGTCGATATTGTCTCAGTAAGCAGTTTGCCATTAGGCTGATGTCAGAGTGCCATGAGAAGATGACAAAGTGAATGCTTTGAGCGAAATGAGTTGCATTGCTCAATTTTTGTTATTACTCGTATATAAATTTCAAAAATTCAATTCTCGAAATAGAAGCCCAGCTTTACTCAAGCAAGTATTATTTTTCTCAGCAGACTTTCACGAATATTAGCGAATGCAGAAAACATGCATAGTTTAAAAAAAAAAATAAATACCTCTAAAAAGGTACGCTCTAAAATATGATTGGAAAATAAACAGTTGTTGTACATTAGAATGCAACCAAAACACGTACATATGCTCTGAGCGATAAAGCGTAGCCTTTAAGCCGCTTCCTAGCATTGGTGTCACTTCACCACTTGAACTCTCGCTCCGCTCACACCCTGAGCCCTTTTAAGCAATTACCTTTAATAAAGCTTGCAGAGTCTTATCACGCGTTGTCGCCCAATAATATCGCTTCTTTCGTGCACGCTGACATGAGCCGGAGATCTGTGTGTTTATACAAACAGATACATATTTCTTAAAACTACGAACATTTTCAGCTTTTAAATAAAGACAAAATATCATTTTGGTAAAAAAATTTGATTCTTCCAATGTTATTTTGGGAAAGGCGCAACTGTGCGAGGTTTAGGCACTGCCGACGCGTCATCAAATCAGTCAGAAAATTTTGATGCTGTGGGTATTTCTTAGGTGAGCTCAAACAATGGCGGATTTCTGGTTTGGGAAGATCATTTTATTATTATACCCATGCAAAAGGGTATTATAATTTTGTCTCGAAATGTGTGATGCATAGAAGGAGACATCTTCGACCCCATAAAGTATATATATTCACATGAACTTAACGATGAGCTGAGTCGATATAGCCATGTCCGTCTGTCTGTCTGTCCGTCTGTTTTTATGCAAAGTTTATAGCTTTATCTTTGAGCTATCTTGTTGAAACTCGGCACAGATGAAGCTTGATAATATATGTAGTTTTTATGTCAAAATCAGCCCGATCAGACCACTATATAACATAGCTATGGAAGAAAAATCGAAGACACTTCATTTCTTTTCACTTCATTTTCATTTCCCTGAAAAGTGTTTGTAAATATAAATAACTTTTTGTTTTTTAAGATATCAAAATAAACCTTGGCATATCGATGCACATTTACGGTTTGTACAATCAGATCAAGTTTGAACGAAATTTGACCACTATAACTTGTATCTCCTATAGGAACAAGCGGTCAAAAAGTGCTCGTTCGAAAAACTTTGTTTTAAAGATATCAAAACTACACTAGGCATTAAAAATTTTCTTAGGGGACCATTGCAAGGGTATATAGCTTCGGCGTGCCGAAGATAGACATTTCTTTCTTGTTTTTTTTTTAGCGTTTTATATTATACATCTCTTTTAATTTGATTTGATAGATTTTACTGCCTATTTTAATTTGCATCAGTGGATTTTCCAAGGCAAAACATACCTTTAACTTATATCATCTTCCTGATGCTCTGGAGGCTTCTTGCTATAAACTTAAGGTAAAGCCATACACACCAAACCCGATGCGTCGTAAAAACTGTCAAGTTTTCAGACACCTAAGACTTTGCACTAGGCTTGGTCTATAAACAAGTCTTCTAATCTTTCAAATAACTAATCGTTTGCTGATGTGGTAAACGGTAATTTAAACCAAAGTGATCGTAGCTCCACCATCCTGTCCATCCCACGAAACAAAAAAAAGTTAGTACAAAAATTACTAGCTACAACACGATATATATTAACAACCAAAATAACGAAACTAAAACTGATATTCACAAACTCCCTTACTCTTTTCAAAAATAACTACCCAACCACGCATTTAAACAATAACAACAAAAACTCATCTTCTCTTAATCCCCATCCCGCTAATTCTTCCCCTATCGATCTCTTCCTCACTGAATATCAGTGAGGCTCATGACCTCTCCATTTAACATTCTCTCTACATATTATCTTTGTCTCTGTGCGGGTGGCGACAGTGTAACGCAGTGATTTTGTCACCGTTCCCACTGTCCCCACTTGCACAAGGACACTTGCTACTCACATTCATTATTAATAAACAATTCACTAACATTTACATTTACAATGTCTTACTCTATTTTGCAATGGAACTTAAATTTCCTCTTTAAAAAAGGTTTGCCTCACAAATTAATACCCATCAATTCTAACATTTCGGCTCAAGCCATCTAAATAAACATGGGATTTAAAATAAAATTTAATATAAAAGATCTAGGTCTTACAATTAACAAATCATTAACCCCTCTAGTTATTTTGTGTGACTTCAACGCTTGGAGTCCTCTTTTGGGTTCTCCCCATAGCAACCACAGAGGCAAAATAATTGAAACATTTGTAACTGCTAATAACTTAGTCTGCCAATTCATTTTTCCACTCACAAAACATTTACGTATGTTGACCTCTCCTTCTGTTCACCTGAAATCCTTCCCTTTTTTTTCTTAAAACTTTCTTTATGTGACTTATGTGGCAGTGACCACTTCCCGTTGAAGTTAACTTTAACCACTCACCAAACTCACAGATACCCTCTTCATAGTAAATTTTTTACGGACAAAGCAAATTGGATGAAATTTCGTTCATTTTTAAATTTCACTATTAATCAAGAAAACTCACTAAATATTAACAAACAAGTAGCTTACATTCACAAATTAGTTCGCACTGCTGCCCACTACCACATTCCTCAACCTAAACCGCCACACTCCAAAAAGTTTACTGCTTAGTGGAACAAGGAATTGTCCCACCTTAGCCGTCTAAAACAAAAATCTTGGCACCATTATAAAAGCAGGCGAACAACAGAAAATTTAGTGTCCTATAAAAAAGCTCAAGCATACTAGAGATATAAATGTAGAGAAAGCAAAAATTACAACTTAAAACTTATAACAGAAACGATTAGTCAGTTAACTTCGCCCAAACAGGTGTGGTCTAACATTAAAGGATTATGCGATACATCTAATCCAACACAATTTAATTCAATTAGTGCACACTTTTAGCTGTTAAAGGAAAATTCCCTGGAACCAATAAAATATCCTATGCTATGTTAAAAAAAAATTTCAGATAGTCTAAAGAATCGCGGTTTAACTCTATATAATAAAATTCTTAATCAAGGTCATTTTCCTCAATGCTGGAAATCCTAATCCAAATAAATGTCTAAGTGAAATAGTAAACTTTCGAGCGATCTTTCTTCTCTCTTTGAAAAGATCATATCTAAGAGAATCATCACATCACAGCACCATTGATCCACTTCTTCTCTTTGATTTTTTCGACAACTGCTCTTGCTACTTTAAATCACGTCTCAGTTCTTAGCCTGGACTTTGAAAAGGCTTTTGACCGAATCAGAGTTCACATGGTCCTAAAACGTTTGATGCAAATTAAAGTAGGCAGTAAAATCTATTACGTTGTCAAATCTTACGTCAAAAATACGCTGACGATGCTCTGATCTTTACAAAACCTAAAAATACAAGTCCCGTTAATATACTGTTTAAAAACAACAAAGAAACAATAATCACTTGGTTTTTGACGTCTGGAGATAGTCTAGCTTTGGATAAAGCAAGCTACTACATATTTGTAAGAAACACAATTGTAAACCATTAGATCTTAAGCTTACAAATACCTTTTTCATTCCATACTCCAACAATATTAAAATATTAGGTGTTATTTTTGACACTGTAAATATCTAAAATCGACTCTAGCCTTACTCCGCCGCAAAACGCAAATGCATCAAATTATGCTATGACATCGGAGAAAAATTTTCTTCGATGGTATTAAAAACTAACAATCTTCCCTCCTTGTCCATCGACTCCAAATCATTCAATAATGATCTCGAAAGATACAACAAATAGACGACTTCACCTATGATATATCGGAAAATCTTTATTGCTTTCAGGAATGAATGAATGAATGAATGAACTAGCCTGGTACGGTGCATCGTTTTTATACACTGATGGCTCAAAATACTCTACGCACACTTCCTATACGGTGGTCAAAAACGGTTTCCAGTCGTATCTACGATTTCTGCTCGATTTTTTTGGCTAAAGCTTATGCGGTTTTACAAGCGGTAAAACAAGCCTCAGCTCATTCGAATCTGCACATTATCTGTTCTGATAGTAAATCTACCATCACTGTAATAAAAAACGCAAATAAAAATGGGATCATTATCAACGAAAAATTCGGTCTTATTATGCTAAATAACAATATAAAACTTATGTGGTTTCCGAGACATGTCAGCATTCAAAACAATGAAGCGGCAGACAACTCTGCTAAACAAGCCCGCAGAAGAAATTGCAGAGAAGTCTGACTTACGTCGACTAATACTCAAATTTATAAAAATTAAAACCTAACAGCGTGGGAGCATTTTGTCCATCACTACACCCAATTTAACACAGATGGGATTGCGCAGGCTAAAGAAGCCAAATCAAAAGATACTCAAAACTACGATTAGGCCATACTAAGGGACAACCCAAACCGACCTGCGTATTTTCGGCTGTTCCCCTTTATCGGTTAACCATATATTCACAGAATGCTCCGCACTTCTTACATGGAGAACAACAATGTCAAGACCGTTCGAAAAAGTTCTTAAAATCCCGACAATAATAAACATCACAGATATAAACAAAATGATTTCTACATAAGGTATATTTAACATAATATAACGATTTATTTAGAAAGCGAGCTGAAAACCCAATAGCTATCGCGCTTTAATTATAATAGGTTAAGAATTTATTTGTTAACCTTTGTTTTTTGACTTCACCGACCCCATATAGTAAATATATTCTGGATCAGAACGACAAGCTGAGTCGATTAGCCATGTCCGTCCGCCTGTCTGTCTGATTGTCCGTCTGTCCGTCTGTTTCTATGCTTACTTTTTGGCTTTATCTTTGAGCTATCTTAATGAAACTTGGCACGGATGCATTGTGTTTATATATGCAGTATGTATGCATGTATGTAAAAATCGTCCAGATCGGACGACACCATTGACACGATCGGTCCAAAAAATTCTTTTTCATGTTATCAAACCCAAACCTGGCATATCGATGTAGTATTAAATCTGACTAATTCGACTAAGTTTTATCAAAATCAAACCTCTATATCTTATACCCCCATAGGTCGAAAGCGTTTGTTTGAAAAACTTTTTGTTTTTTAAGACATCGAAATAAACTTTTGATGAAGAATTATGATTTATACAATCTAACTAAGTTGGATTAAAATCGAACTACTATATCATATAGCCGCCATTGGAACAATTGTGTGAAAAATGAGTTCTTCTATGAAAAACTTTTTTTATTTTCAAGGTATCAGAACCAAACTTTCCATATCGATATCGTTTTGTACTTTCTGATAAAGTTTGACTGAAGTCGGACTAATGGATCATACATCTGCCATAAGAATAATCGGTCACATATTCAAAATTTTCTTAAAAGACCATTGCAAGGGTATATAGCTTCGGCGTGCCGACTATAGCCGTTTTTTTTCCTTGTTTTCGTTAATATGGACCAATTTTACATATAAATTGACTATAAAAAGTTCGGGATACAAAAAATTTTATAAAGTTTTGCAAATTGCTTTAGATTTATTATTATTAACAAGAAAAAAAATTCCTGGTCAGGACGAAGAGCTGAGTCGATATAGACATGTTCGTCTGTCTGTCTGTCCGTCTGTCAGCCTGTTTCTATGCAAAGTTTTTGGCTTTATCTTTAAGCTATCTTTATGAAACTCGGCACAGATAAAGTTTAATAATGTATGTAGTTTGTATGTCAAAATCAGCCCGATCGGAGCACTATATCACATAGCTATAGAGGAAAAATCGAAGACACTTTATTTTCATGAGAAGTGTTTGTATGAATAACTTCTTTGTTTTTCAAGATTTAAAAACCAATCTTGGAATGTCGATGAATTTGTACAATCTGACAAAGTTTAAACAAAATCAGACCACTATATCTTGTAGCTCCCATATGAACAATCGGACGAAAAGTTCTCGAATGAATAACATCTTTGTTTTTCAAGATATCAGAACCAAACTGACATAGCGATGCATATTTCCGATTTGTACAATCTGACCAAGTTTGAACAAAATCGGACCACTATATCTTGTAGCTCCCATAGGAACAATCGGACGAAAAGTTCTCGTATGAATAACTTCTTTGTTTTTCAAGATATCACAACCAAACTAACATAGCGATGCATATTTCCGATCTGTACAATCTGACCAAGTTTGAGCAAAATCTGACCACTATATCTTGTAGCTCCCATAGGAACAATCGGTCGAAAAGTTCTCGTATGAAAGCTTCTCTGTTCTCTTTTAAATATCAAAACCAAACTTGTCATATTGATGTAGAATTACGATTTGTGCAATCTGACAAAGTTTGAACAAAAATTGACCACTATATCTTGTAGCTCCTATCTGAACAAACGGTCGAAAAGTGCTCGTTTATAAAACTGTGTGTTTAAGATATCAAAACCAAAGTTGGCCTTCAAAATTTTCTTAGGAGACCATTACAAGTGTATATAGCTTCGGCGTTCCGAACATAGCCGTTTCTTTCATAGGTCTTGAATGCTGTTTCTACTGCACTGGATGCTTTTGCAATCAGCTGATCATTTGTTTGCAAGGGGCAAAGCTTCAATAAACAAAGCAATAAATAAACACAAAATAAATTTAGCCTAACCAACAGAATCTTTTTGACAATTGCAATTTCAAATGATCATATGCACTTAATCTGAAATCTCATGGTCTTGTTATTGAACGAATTACTACTTCTTGAACTTGTGGCAGGTGGGTGTCACCTTGAGCAGCGCCCAAAGGCAAAGTAGGCAGTTGATACTTTGAATTATTATTTTTTTGGTTGACCACCATCAGAAATATAATAATATAAAAAAAAAACAGCTGTTTTTCGCAAAATTGAGCCAAAAACAAAATAACAGCAACGCAATCTATGAAATTCTACCAAAAACAAGTTGGCTTATCCCGCGTTCATTGCAAACTCGACTTTTTCCCATACCTAACAGTCCATGTCCCATATCTAACAGCCTATGCAATAGCATAGGCCAAAGAGCATATAGAACAAAAAGAAATGAATAAAATTTTGAAAACAGCTTTTTTTTACCGATAACACTTTAAGTTAGGTTTCCAGCTCGGGCATACACAAAACACATACAGCGTATGCACCCAGTGCTTCTACGCACACAATGTTGTTTTTGTTGCCCAGTTGTTAGACAATATTTTCTTGAAATTCGCAGCTCGTTTGTGTGTGCGTGTGTGTACATTATGCCCAGTTTGATTTTTTGTTTTTTTTTATTTTTTATGGCCCAATAGAATTAAACCTGCTTGCATTTTAATTTTTTTATAAGTGCCTGGAGAGGCGCATATTAACATATTTTTTTAATTTCTATCAAAAAAAATTATTTTTAAATATTAATTAATAAAAAATAAAAAAAAAAAATATTTAAAAAATTAAATTATTTATTTTTAAATAAATTGCATTTTTAATGTTTAATTATTTGTTTACCAAATACATTTTTACTCCTAATTCTATGTAAATAAAATATAAATATTATTCAAATATATAATAAATTATTGAAAATCCAGAAACATTACCGGCCCAGCAAAATTCGCACATCTAGTGACAAGTAAAAGAGCTTGCCCTTTGCAAAATATAAGCAAACTCGATTGACGTCATAAAGTGACACTATGCTTATAACTGTTGCTTATTTTTTAGTCACGTCATGTAGATGCAATTAATAAATGTAGCCTTTGTATAAAAACAAAAGTATCTATAAAGTGTATGTATGCGTTTTATGTGTTTTGAGCACTTTTGTTTGTGTGCGTGACGAGCTGGGATTTTGCATGAACTATTTTGAGGAAAGATCCGAGATCAAACTTCCACTCTTTATAAATATAAATTCTCTTTGAGCATAGGCCTTGAACGTGAGTCAGGCGAATTTCTATGTGAATGGCAAACGCATCCAACGCGTCCACCAATGGAAAACCAGGTTAGGGTGATTATTTTCCCCTTCAATTTTTTTTTTTAATTCGATGTACTTTTTTTGTTGTTGTTTTTTGTAATTGTTGCTGTGCAGGTCACACGTTACAAAGAAAATTTTTAAAATATAAAACATTCTCCATAAAATAACTTAATTAATTAACAAATATTAATATTTTTGTGCAACAAACCAACACGAAAATTGAAGTTCGCCAGGTGCTTTCGGAAAAGTCACTATGCGTTGGTCGAAAAGTGGATTTAAGCCCCTATCTAGGGGAAAGCTGACTAACAAACTCCAATTATCATAGCATTGCAATAGAAGGACTTAACTATGTGTATCATAATAAAGCATTGTCCTTATTTTGCAATAAGCTGGAGCTATGCCACGCACTAATACCTGTCCAGTTTTTTTTAGACGAATATTAGATTTCTTATTCTATGTAATTAAATCTCTTAAATAATTAGAGCCAAATGTTAAGTTAATAATATACTACCAAGATTAGTTACCATTGGAGTTTTTTTTTTCGTCCGATTTAAATTACTGTTAGAGTGAAAATTGTTACATAAATCACAGGCAAGCACTGAAATAAAGTATGTCTATACTATATCATGCAGTGTGTTGTCTTTGAGCCACTTATGTTGACACTTTTCATTTTCAATGTCTCCCAAGGCACTACTAAACAAATTAGCGTTAATTTAATGACAGTCGCTCGCCCATTTTGTAAGAGCATAGACTTTATTGGATTTAGTGGACCTCAAAGCTTGAACAGTTTGTGCGAATCCCAACATTTTTTGCGTTTTTGATGTATAGGCGACGATGCAAGCAGCAACTTTTTCATGGGCGTGGCTATCCGAATGTAATAGTATTTCGTAAAGGTAATAATAAGGAATAGTGTATTTGAAATCAAAGCAATATACATATTAATAGGCTAATCGAATGTCATACAAATATTTGTTTCCCTTTTTAACAAATTAAAATAATTTTAATTAACGCAACATTGTTACCACATGTTCGTATGGATAGTGAAGGTGCTCGAATGATACCAAGAAAAAACAATTATAAGGAATACCCATGTTGATACCGCATACCCTTATATCGCACAGAAGTCACGCATGTACAACTTCGATATAAAAGATATCGATCTTGCACACATCACTCTGATTTTGTACGAATTTCACCACTGATACAGATTTCGTGCGAACTTCACCACTACCGTAGATTTTGCGCGCTTTATTTTTTTTACGCTGTGGAGAAAAAGCGACTTACAGAAAAGCTTAGTTCTGTGGGCTTCGAATTCTACACTGGATCGACATTGCTCGGGTTTAGAAAATTGCTGTGGAAAATAAAATAAACAAAAACCCAATTACAGCCTATAGCATTCTTGCCCTCTGGCAAATCTACTAGTTACCGCGTGTTATTAGCTTCGAGCGCCCGTATCTTCTTCTGTATTGATGCTGACCATTCTTTACACATTTTCTAATTTTTTAAAATCCCATATAGTATGTCTGCTGTATTGCCACTTATGTCATTTTTCAAAAAAAAACATATCTACTTTCAACAAATTTTTTGTCCCTTGCCAGTGCAAGCTTTATCCTATCCTAACATAAAGTACTCGGTAGTCGGTACCTTTGCTGTAAAATGCTTTGCATGCGATTTATTTAGTGTAACTGCTTTCGAGCCGAATATCTTTTAATGCGAAACAGGTGGCTATTTACCGGTCCAAACTTCAAACGGCGTTTTGATGAATAAACGAATAAACCAGCATACTCCTAACCATTTTCACTAGTGTGCGGTTTGCACGTTCCGCAATACCGAGGTACACGGCACAGCTAACCGCCTCTTGATACCATTTTCCGACAAAAATTGTTCAAACTCACGCTCGTTATCGCTACGAATTTCTTTTACCTTTTTACTGCATTGTCTTTCAGCAAACACAACAAAGTTTTTAAAAGCATTTAAGATTTGATTGCGCAACTTCAAAAAAAACAAAAGTATAACGCTATCTCATCACTTGCCGCTATCAAAACGATAATGCCACTTCCATGTTTCATTGCTGCTTGTATTTGAGTACATGCATTGCTTAATTTTTGTGTCAATTATAAACAAGTCTACTTTAAAGCTCACAGTATAACCTCAATGTAGCTGTCTTTTATCAGTGCACTTTCTCTTTCGAACACCACTTTGTTTGTAGTCCTTTCACGAACAAAACATCTACTAATTTAATGTTACACATACAGTGCCGATGCCGTCAACAACTATTGAATTTTCGCCAGTCTGAAGAATTTTTTCTTTGTATTCTTTGAATTTTGAACAGTCACGCCACTGTCTAGACTCCACATAGATTTTGTTTGTGTCTTTTTATTTTGCACATTCGTCAGTATAGCAAACGATTTTTTCTCTTCGGTGCTTTTCTCCGTTCCCTTTTCATTTTTGTTTTTCTTTGCACTGAGCAATAAAATTAAACTCCCGGCCTGATCTCTAGAAAATCTTGTTTTTCTTTACACCGTTATTTACTTGCGCGTTTCTCTTTCCACCTTTTTTGTACGCGACACAAACGTTAGCTGTACAACAGTGATGGGCACGCAAAATTAGATCGTTAGTCACAACAAGATTTTTTCGGTTGATCCCGAAAATTTTCTCGTGTGAGGTTGGAAAACGCTCCATGTATTTTGTTTTGAGATGAGGACTTGTGCGTCCGACTCCGAATTTGGAACACACTTTCGTGTGTATTTTGTTGTTACGAAAATTTACTTCTGCAACTTCTGAACTCGCTCGCGATCGCCGGCCCACTGCTGTCATAAATCATAGTATGTCTGCTGCCTAAGAAAAATTAACTTTTAGACTCTTTTCAGAAATTTCCATTTAAATTTCTTTTAACTTATCAACTATATCGGAAAACTCAATTAAATAGTTCTGCACATCCGAATTATCACACAAGCTTAACCGGAGCAACTTTTAAACAGCATAATTTTTCTTGTTGGTCCACGTGGTTGATACACTCCGGCGAGCTTTTCCTAAGCTTATTTTGTCGAATCACTATTTTTTGTATAGTTTATTTGCCTTCACTTTCAGCAATATGCCTGCTATGCTTTTTCGTCACGAATATCAAATTCTGATTTTTGGGATGGAGTTGCATTCAGAGCTTTTACGACTCTTCCGCAAACATTTGGTCATAGATCGCTATGCACCAATACACTTACACTTTTCATTTGCACTGACCACAGTCCTTGTCCACGCATGTTTATCAATTTATTTTTCGCACACTGCAATTAGAATTCAAAGCGCAAGTGTTTATAGCGCAAAGTGTTTATAGTTAAGTTAATTTAGTAAAAAAAAAGAAAATAAAAGAAAAGAAAGAAATATAAATCTAAAAAAAAAAAATAATTATAAATGAAATTAAATTAAAATTAAAATAAAATGAAATAACATAAAAATTAGTAAATAAATAAGAAAATAAGTTAAAAGAAACTAAGATTAATTTAAAGATAGGTATAGAGAGACAAAGACAAGAAGTAAGAAGAAAATAAGGAAATTTTAAAGAAAGTTAGAAAGAAATCTCTGACCCAATAGAGGAGATGTAATAGCCGGGCTGGTCAGCTAAGCCTATACTCACATCTATTGTGGTTAGGGATTTGTTGTAAGATATAGGGCAAGATAGGATTTTAAACATGGAAGAGAGAGTTCAGTTGCGAGTACGTGATATAATGAATTATAATTGCCACATAAAGCGTGAAAAGAACTGTGCAAAGCATAATCAGTCATACATACTGGGAGGGTGAGAGGAAAGTAATCTCTCGTTGTACGACGACGAACAGAAAAATTAACAGCAAGAGATTTTCTACTATTAATTAAAGACGGACGATTGAGAAGGAGAAGCCTACTAGAGTACGATGGTAAACGAAGGTTTGGATCCCAGTGTAACCCTCGTAAGGCAAAAAGAAAAAATTGCTTCTGAACAAAGTCAATCCGATATTGGTTAATACTGTAATGCGGACACCAGATGCAAGAGCAATATTCCAAAATCGGACGAACAAGGGAGACATAAAGTAGCTTAGTGGTAAAAGGATTTTTAAATTCTTTTGACCATCGTTTAATAAATCCAAGTACTCCCTTGGTTTCATTAATAACAGTCGAAATGTGTGAATTGAAGTTCAATTTGCAATCAAATAAAACTTCAAGGTCTTTTATTGTAGTTATACGTTGTAATGGAGAATAGCCAATCGTAAAGGTGCCTAAATAGGGTCTAGTGCGATAGAATGTCATAAACATAAACTTAGAACAATTGAGCTAGAAGTTATTGGTTAAGCACCAAAGTTGCATAGCGTTCAAATCGTCTTGCAGACGACTATGACGAAGGGAATCTGGGTATGAAAATAAAAGTTTTACATCATCTGCATATATAAGTATGTGAGACTGGGACAGAATGGTAGGCAGATCATAAATAAATAGTGTAAAAAATAAGGGTTCCTAATGACTACCTTGAGGTACACCAGAAGTTACATAAACCGAACTCGAAATGGTTGACCTAAGCAGTAACAAGGATTTTTTCAAATAACCTTGGAATAGAAGATAACTTTGCAATACCTCTGTAATTCGATATATCTGATTTTCCACCATGTATATGGAAAGGAATGATAAATTAATCATTTCAAGGATCTGGAAAGAATGTGGATTTAAGGGATGAATTAAAAAGTTTTAGTAACGGTTCAGCTAAAGAAGTACAACACTCCTTAAGGACACAACTAAAAATGTTTTCAGGCCCAGGGGAGAAAGAAGATTTTAAGGAATTAATAGCGGAGGTTAGGGAGCTATATGAAATATTTGGAGTAAAGATAGAATTAGCACTTAGAATACTATAAGGTTAAGCTGAGTTAACAGGGGAGACAGAAGAGTAGGTTGATTGGAAAAAGTTGGCAATAGATCAGCAGAAGCAGAATCGTTGCTGGCTTTATCCATCCCAAGAAAAAAAGAAAGTGTTGCTACTCTTTATAAGGGAAATAGCTTATCCTGAATATCCAAACCTTGGTTATCCGATCGTTATGAATGTTTTATATCAGATTCTTATTTAAACGTGATAAATATAAACAAGAAAGAAACTGCTATCTTTAGCACGTCGAAGCTATATACCCTGGCAATGGTCTCTTAAGAATATTTTGAAGGTAAACTTTGGTGTTGATATCTTAAACACAAAGTTTTTTAAACGAGCACTTTTCGACCGTTTGTTCAGATAGGAGCTACAAGATATAGTGGTCAAATTTTGTTCAAACTTTGTCAGATTGCACAAATCGTAATTCTACATCGATATGCCAAGTTTGGTTTTGATATTTAAAAGAGAACAAAGAAGCTTTCATACGAGAACTTTTCGACCGATTGTTAATATGGGAGCTACAAGATATAGTGGTCAGATTTTTTTCAAACTTGGTCAGATTGTACAGATCGGAAATATGCATCGTAATGTTAGTTTGGTTCTGATATCTTGAAAAACAAAGAAGTTATTCATACGAGAACTTTTAGTCCGATTGTTCCTATGGGGGCTACAAGATATAGTGGTCCGATTTTGTTCAAACTTGGTCAGATTGTAGAAAACGTAAATCTACATCGATATGTCAAGTTTTGTTGTGATATTTAAAAGAGAACAAAGAAGACTTTCATACGATAACTTTTCGACCCATTGTTTCTATGGGAGCTACAAGATATTGTGGTCCGATTTTGTTCAAACTTGGTCAGATTGTACAAATCGAAAATATGCATCGCTATGTCAGTTTGGTTCTGATATCTTAAAAAACAAAATAAGTTATTCATACAAAAAATTTTCATGAAAATGGAGTGTCTTCGATTTTTCCTCCATAGCTATGTGATAAAGTAGTTCTATCGGGCTGATTTTGACATACAAACTACATACGACACGACAATGTAAAATTTTTTTCCATGTCTCTGAAAAATGTACATCGAAACCTTTAGAAAGCTGTATTAATTTAAAATATGTTCTCTTAATCAATCTCTAAATTTTGGTACTTTTTAATAACTTTAAAGTTAATTTTAGATAAATGTATCCAAACCTTATTTGCTATAAAGTACCTTGTCAAAATACTTATGCCATCCATGAAATTACTTAGTTTTTAGTTTTAATTTAATAAAAAATATAAATCAATGTTAAAAATGAAAAATTGTTTTACTTATTATTTAATACATTGTAACTAAATGAATTATGTACAATCTATAAATATTTTTCTCTTTAAAATAAATAAAAATTGAAAAAGAAACTGAGGCATCGCCATGCCAAAATATTTATGCCCACTGGTGTATTTATGCCGACCAGTGTAGATGATATGGCGCTCCGATTTTATTCAAACTTTGAAAATCAAAAAAGTCTTGCATAGCAGAACTCATTATTTACCTAATTGTTCCTAATATGATATGGTGGTCCGATTTTAATTAATATTGGTCTGCCAAGCTTGGTTTTGAACCAAATGCTCGTGCGTGATTAAAACAAATAGTATATATGTATGTGTTCTGCTTAAACAATTTAAGAATTTGGGAACCTCTATGGGCGAACATAGAAGGCCTCATATACTGTTAGGTAACAATTTAAACTCAATTCACTACATAGCCTGACTGTTTGATTAAGATCAATTTCAAAACTTGAGTGTACCGATAGCCTTTAATCAATAATTCTGTTGCATTTTGGTTACCAAAATGTGAATTTTTTAATTACGATTTACATAATAATAATGATCAATGAGAAAATTTTTTGTTGGCCTGGGGCGGGGTATATATTAACAAAATTCTTATTTATGGTGCGATTTGACCCAAATTTTGAAATTTGTAAATTCTATAAGAATTTGTATGTGCCAGCTGGAGTATAAGAACGTGAGGGCGTGAGTGACGGATAAAAAAATCTCCGCGAGTGAATTAGCGATACTTTAACTTTAAAATAAATCAAATAATATGTCTCACTTGTTAATTTTATGAATATAAATATTTTTAATTTAATTAGTTGTAAGTATATAACAACAAAAATTTATTTCGTATTGCGTGCGTAGCTGACACACACATACTTTTTGGACAATTAGGACCCGATTCGATCACAATCCAAACATTTAAGTACCAGGAAATATGTTTTTTTGATCATATTCTTGCTCAGTTTCGATCTTGGTTTGCTGCGGTATAGTCACATTTAAATCACCCTATTTGAAGCAACAAATTAGCAATTCGATCGATCTTGTTGGTGCAAAGCGCTGTGATGGATTCTGAACAAAATTTAAGGGAGGGTGATCGAGCCTCAACTCTTTGCAGCTATGTGATAGAAACAGATAGGCGGACATAAAGGACATGATCAAGAATATATATATACTCTATGAGGTCGCTGACGTCTCCTTTTGTGCGTTATATATATCGTGACAAAATTATAATTTCCTTTTGCAAGCGAATAAAAAAACAAACCTTGACAGAATTGCGGAGCAGTCTTAAGGTGCCCCTGACTAATTTCACAAGCAGGGCAACGCTGCTCTAAAAGAAGATTTTAAGTTAAGCAAACATATAGCAAATCGAAGATGTGATAGTCGTTGTATCAGACATTTAAACTTAGTTTTCACATTATTGTGCGGCTAAATGTGCTAGGTTATTCTCGTAGGGCCGTGTGTGTGTTTGTTTGAATGAACAGAATTAACAAATACTAAATACACACAATTGTCAGTAAGTACTTGAAGAGCGAAATGTTTTCGTACATGTATGCACTTTAATAAATACTTCTCAAAGTAACATTATCTAGTAGTTGCTCTGCAACTATTGTAGTAGGTACGTTGCACCTAAATAATTGATTTTTTCCGTACATTCCTTCTCTCTTCCACGACTCTCCCATCCTCTTAATCTCTCTATCTTTCTTGCCTTTCCAAAAAATTTTAAGAGAAAAATATGAAAATTGAAATGCATGCAAAAACGAAGATGCCGCTTTGCCAAACTACCCAACAACTTCCAATGGGAAAAATACATATAAAACAAAAAAATATATAAGAAAAAGGAAACTGCATCGAAGTTTTTGAAAGCATTTTCGCACAGGTGTGCAAAAATTTTTCGCACCTCTTTGCGGTCTACCAGTTTTGCTAGTACTACAGTTATGGGGCCAGCTGACAGGCAAACAAACTCACAAATTTATATTTGTTGGGTTGCTACATAAGTTCAACCCCTGCTATCCCTACTGTTCCCTCTCACTACCTTTCATTTCTTTAGCAAAGTGCAAACTTTTGCATACAACTAATGTGTACTTCCGCTTTGTTCGTCATTTTGTTTTCTTTCAAAGTTGTGCTAAAAATGCGATGTGTACGATATTATTTTGTGCTTCGAACTTTCGAATGGGTCAACTTGAAAGTGGGAATATGGATATACATTCTTACATATACACTGTGAAAAATCGTTCTAAAATGACCACAAACAGGATGTACGCAATGTTTATACCAAGAAGGTCGCCTATATCTAATTAAGAGATTTATGTATTAACACTGCCGTTCTGTTTTAAAAAATATTTTAATCTTCGTAAGTATGTTCGTTATTCTAGAACATTTTATTCACTATTTCAAAAATATTTGTGCCCAATACTTTGACCTCAAGCCGACTAACAACAACACGGTTGCTAAATATCATAACAAAACAAGAAAGAGACGGCTAACTTCGACACGCAGAACCTAATACCATTGCAATGGTCTTCTAAGAAAATTTAGAATACTCGTCCTTTCTCGACTTCCAAGATATCAAAACCAAACTCACCATAGAAGGGACCACTATATCATATAGCTGCCATAGTATCAGTCGATCGAGCATTAAAAATGTTCATTTCAAAACCATTACAGCTTTCGCGTGCCCAAGACAGCCGTCTCTTTATTTTTCATTAAAAATTCTCAACATCACAACGTAACAATGATATTCTAGTTATTTATCATGTGGCGCAAAAAAAAAAGAAAAGCGGTTGATGGTTCAACGACAGTTGATCAAAGTAATTAATTAACTGCTTACGGTATAAAACAGGAAAGAAACTGGTATATTCGGCAAGCCGCAGCTATATACTTGCAATGCTTTTCTAAGAACAATGGACCGATTATTCCTATGGCAGCCATATAATATACCGATACGATCGGTGCCTATTTTTACATAAAAACTACCTAGAAACAGACGGAAAGACAGACAGACGGAAATAACGGACATGACTTAACTTGTAGAAGAATATATCTACTTTTTGGGATCGGTGGTGTCTCTATCTATGCATTACACATTTTGAGACAAAATCATAATACTCTTTTACAAGGGTATGAGTATGTAAAACCTATGCATATTGAATTATTGTATAATATACAAATTAAAAAAACAATTTTAATTGTAAGCCATTTAATCAAAATATATATTCAGCAAATATTTGCAGACCGGTAAACATGGCAAAGATATATGTATATTTGTTTCCAAAGAAGAGAATTAATTTCTTATTCCGTACAGATGCCATCTACACTATTAGTCTCTTTTGCTAAGTACCGTTGTATTGTAAGTAAGTACGATGTGAAAATGATTATCAAAGTGAAGCGCATTAAGTATTTTGACATCGCAGTATTTTGTTTTTATTTTGGCGAGTTAAAAAAAAATTCTTTTTGTTAGAATTTGATATAACCGTGGTTTTTAAGAAATAAAATTGTTTTTTAATTAATTAAAAATGGTTAAAATATCTGCACTAAGTGACAGTGACAGAAATTATAGAAAAAAAATTAGCTTGGGTATTTCCGTAATAAATAACGCTATTTAATATCAAACTATTTATTACACTAGCTTACAAATTGGTTTTAAGAAAAGTCTTTCGACTAATTTGTTCATATCTACATCAGATCTTATTTGATCATGAAAATTGTTACACAATCCAATGGATAGCACTAGCTTACAGCAAAAAAGGAGCTGGGCTCTCATAGTCTACTCTTGATGTATTTTTGAGCGCTGATTTCAAAAATGTAAATAATTTTTTGAAATAAAAAATTTTGTTAGATAATTCCTTTACAAATATTTTAGGTATACATTTGTCCAAATCGGACAGTAAATGTGGTAGTTATTCAGCAATTAGTAAAAAGACCCAAGAAAAAATTCACTTTGTTCATCACTTTTACCAAATGCTTGAAAATGTGTTTATGTTTATGTTTATTGTTTTTGTACTTATTTATATTTACCTTTGAAAAAAGGTATTATAATTTTGTCACGAAATGTGTATCGCATAAGAAAGACCCGTATAGTATATTCTTAATCAGCACGACGATCTGAGTCGATATAGCCATGTCCGTTCGTCCGTCTTTCCCTGTGTCTGTTTCTATGCAAAATAGTCTTTTAGTTTTGGAGCTACCTTGATGCCATTTGGCACATATGTTTCTTTCTGCTGTAGGCAGTACATACATATGTAGGTCAGAATTAGCCGAATCGGACAACTACATCGTATAGCTGCCAAAAATTGTTTTTTAAGATAATATAACCAAACTTGGCATATTGATGTAGAATTACGATTTCTACAATTTGACCAAGTTTGAACAAAATCGGACCACTATATCTTATAGGAACAATCGGTCGAAAAGTGCTCGTTTGAAAATTCTCTTAGATATCAAAAACAAAGTTGGCCTTCAAAATTTTCTTAGGAGACAATTGAAAGGTTATATAGCTTCGGCGTGCCAAAGATAGCCGCTTCTTTCTTGTTTTATTTTTTTTTATATTAAGTGATATAGATTACAATTTTGAAACGCATCTCGGTAAGAGAGAAGTAGTAGAGAATTGAGAGTTCTAACCCAGACCTTTTGGAGCTCAGGGGGGTTTTCAGTTTCGCGGGTATGCGGGGGGAAGTCAGTGTAGGTAAAAGTATGCACCACTTTTTTGGCTTAAGGGTGGGGTTTTTTAGTTGGGGTGGTGCGGGGTGAAGTTGGTGGAAGCAAAAGTATGCAACTTTTGTAAATTCATAATTTTCGTGGGCCTCTTAGTGGGGGAGGTTGAGGTGTTTTTTAGTTAGGGTGGAACGGGATGAAATTAACGGAAGCTAAACAAACAGCCAAACATAGCTTGTATATTTATGTATGCACTTGACTCTAGGAAGAAAAAGAGCTAGGCTGGAAGAAAGAGAGAGAATGATACCAGGCGCCAGGCGCTTCAAATGTATTCTTGAATAGCGCGCGAGAATTGTTCAACGTTTTTCTTAGGTAAGCAGTATTATGTTTTGTCAGCACATTGAGTACAAACTCAAGTGGTTTATTAGGTAGGCAGCGCCGCTAGTAATATGTTTTGTCAACATATTGAGTACAAACTCAAGTGGTTTTCATGTTTGATAGGTCAGGGCGTGATCTGAAGAGATCATTTTATTAACGCCTAAACAGATATTTTTTGGGTTTCCCTCTAAAATTTAAATTGTTTTTAACTTTGAGTTTTATAAATCGTTCTTTTCATATGCAGCATTTTTTCTCAAACTGTTATGTTAGGCATGCCGATCACTTGGATCGGCTCGCTTAATACTTGAAAGTAATGGTTTTTGCTGTATTAGCAATTTGAGTGTACTTTCGGTATAAACATTCTCCGACTATTGATTCTTGCTTATGGACAGTTGTGATTTCTGTTAACATATCTTAGGTGCGTGTGGGTGCGTGTGTGTGTGTGTGGTCCATAGCAGAACCCCTAGCCCCCCTGTCTAATGCACAAGTAGATCATACCCTTAACCCTGAATCTGCAAGTTTTGCTGAGTAAGGAGTTTGGGGAACGTCGCTGGGACTATCTATGAATTTGATATTTAAAAATGCAATTTCATTTATGTTGTCTAGATTTGACGCTATTCTCCTTTATTAAAATTATCGCGTTTGAAAATACATACAATAACTCGAGTTATACGCAAGTTTTCGGCTTTACCAAATTTTTCATTCCGATTGACATTTCGTTTATTCTCACTCATTTCACTTTGTACTTTGTTGATGAAAGGTGGAAGAGGCCTTGTTGGGGTAAAGCAGTGTGTGTGTGTGTGTTTTTTTTTTTTTTTTTTTTTTTTTTTTTTTTGGATAGGGGGGGAAGCATTAAAAGCCGAAAAGTGTGGGACTTTCAGCCACTAAACCTAACCCCTACTCTCCGTTTCCCTCTCATGGAACTACTGTTTAGGTATGACTTCGATGAGGGGGGAGATGGCACGAAGGCCTCAGCTAGATTTTCATCTATGGTTCGAATTCTCAGCGCGACGCAAGGATTTTATGATCTCTGCAGCCATGGTGCATATAGCAGTCCAATTGTTTTGCGAGCTAAGTAGGATATCTAAAAAGTCACTGACTGTGAATGGTTTCCCAATTACTAGATTTAGCTCTTCCCGTTCAGCAGAGAATCTTGAACAGACAAAAAAGACGTGTTCTGCGTCCTCTATGGTCCGCGCACAGTGTGTGCAAAACGGATCCGTCTCGTGCCTAAATCTATGTAGGTAGAATTTGAAGCACCCATGTCCGGTCAGTAACTGCGTAAGGTAGAAGTCGGTTTGTCCGTGCTTCCTACTCACCCAAGGCCGTATGTCCGGGATCAAGCGTTTCGTCCAGTTGCCTTTGGTAGTAGCTCTCCACCGCTCTTGCCATGCCTCCAGAGATCTGGTGCGTATTGTCTGCCGGGGACCGTCCATCCGCGTCTCCTGTGCCAGTAAATCCAGTGGGACCATTCCAGCAAGCACCAGTGCAGCATCCTCTGATAGTGTACGGTATGCACTGAGCGTGCGTAGCGCGCACCTCCGGTATGCCGAGTTACACACCCGGCTATATGTAGGTGTCTGCATTGCCGGTGCCCAAACTGATGCCGCATAGAGGATGATGGACCTTACGACAGAAGCTATGAGCCATCTGCTTTTCTGTCGTGGACCGCCTGTGTTTGCCATCATTCTCGCGAGCGCACTCACCGCTTTCGCAGCCTTGTCTCCCACATACGCTAGGTGGTGCTTAAATGTGAGACGATGGTCAAGCATCACTCCTAGGTACTTGATGGCCGGTTTGGATTTTATCTGGCAGTTGCCGACGTGTATAGTGGCCGATTCGACGACTTTCCTGCTACTTATTAGGACTGCCTCCGTCTTATGCGCCGCCAATGTAAGCCCGTTGCTGGCAAGCCAACTTGTGACCTGGTGTATGGCTGCATTTGTGTTTTGCTCCGCCACACACAAGTGTTTAGCAACCGTGATTACGGCT
This sequence comes from Hirtodrosophila alboralis, assembly GCA_035043045.1. Taxonomy (NCBI): domain Eukaryota; kingdom Metazoa; phylum Arthropoda; class Insecta; order Diptera; family Drosophilidae; genus Hirtodrosophila; species Hirtodrosophila alboralis. The sequence continues at coordinate 128,054 of JAWNNH010000054.1, forward strand.
ATGTCGTCTGCAAAACCGACTATGCTTGTTCCCTCCGGTGTAGGCAAGCGTAGTACCGCATCGTACATGGTATTCCACAGTGTTGGTCCCAGTACTGATCCTTGTGGAACGCCTCCAGATATCCTGTACTCTCGTCGTCCCGAAGATGTGTCGTAGAGTAACAGTCGGTTGTCAAAGTAGCTGGCAATAATGCTAACTATGTACTCCGATATCTGAAGGTCATGGAGGGCGCGTAAAATGCTTTGCCAGCTTGCTGAGTTGAAAGCATTTTTCACATCCAGCTTCCATTAGTCCATCGGGATCCCTCGATTGCGCTTGTGGCTTTGCTAACGACAAGGTTTATGGCATCTACAGTGCTTCGTTTTTTTCGAAATCCAAATTGCAGGTCCGAAAGCCCATGACGCCCTTCCAACTCCCTTTCTAGGCGGTTACAGATCACACGCTCGAAGAGTTTCCCAACCACGTCGAGCATGCAGAGCGGTCTATATGCCGAGGGGTCCTCTGGTGATTTGTCGCCTTTTGGTATTAGGACCAGCCTTTGGAGTTTCCAACGAGTAGGAAAGCGCCGATCACTGATGCACTTGTTGAACAGGTCAGAGTAGGCTTCAGGATGAGCCCCAATTATAAGTTTTAGGGCATATGTTGGCACGCCATCGGGCCCCGGTGCTTTGCTCGCTTTGACACGCGAGAGGGCTTCCAGAACCTCTTCCGGGTCCGTAAAGTGGGCTGCGGATCTCTCCAGCTGGCAGTAGTGGGGCTGGACAGGCGGTTGTGGTGGAAACAGGGAAGCGACGATCGTTTCAAGCTGCGTTTCACAAGTGGGCATGGGTCGCCGGCATAACTTTCCAGTGACCAGCTTGTATGCTGTGCCAAAGGGCTGCGAATCGGCTTCCATGCAGAGGGCTTTCCACGACTCCTCCTTGCTGCGCTTTATGACTTTCTTGAGAACGCGCCTTTTGGCTCGATATTCGGCTTGGAGCTCTCCGAAGAAGGCTCTTCTGTGCGCGCGCTGATATCGGCGTCTTGCATGAAGGCACTCCCTTCGCGCATCCTCGATCTCCTGGTTCCACCAGTGGACTGGCCTACGCGTGTGTCCGCCTCTTCTCTTTACCGCCATGGCCGCATTGCATGCTCTCTCCACCACCTGCGCTAGGTAGTTTGCACAGTGATCGGCGTCTCCACTGGTCGGGATGTGCATGCTCTCCGTCATTAGTAAGAGGGCCTCTGTGTTCAGCGTTTCTTGGCTCCAGGACGGGTATGTTGGCTGCGTGATAAGCCTTCTTCGATTGTACATACGATGGCTTGATGGTCGCTGTGTGTGTATGCTGCCGATACTTGCCAAGTTGTTCGTCTGGCTATGCTGGGACTAGCAAACATCAGGTCGATGATTGATCCTCTGAATGCTTTGCTGTATGTCAGCTCGTTTCCTACATTAAGCAGCGTCACGTTTAGTGCTGCAAATGTGTCCAGCAGAGTGCGCCCGCGGGTGTTGGTTCGGGTGCTGCCCCATTCTACGGCCCACGC